>JAGKRY010000025.1:0-86981 GCA_020002325.1 Chrysosphaeria jannelii | reverse complement strand
GGCGCGCGAAAGGGAGACGCTGTGCCGGTGTCGTCGGCACCAGAGGTAAGCCGAGACGTGTGGCTTCGCTGTTCCAGCGGTCCCTGCGAGGCCGGCAATGGATAAAGTGGAGGGGCGCTTTTTCCGCTCCACACTGGCACCGCAAAATTGCGTCGGCATGGTTAAATTTGCGGTGATACCACGCAAAATCACCATGGCCGTGCCGTGCTGCCAAAAGAGAGTGCAGATAGATCCGCGGTATTGACAGCTCTGGTGAAGGGCTGAGGCTGTCCTCTACCTACCTAGGTAGGTAGTATATTCTGTGCATGGTAGTGTGCATGGTAGGGGCTAGGAGGTCACGTGTAGGAGCTGGTAGAGGACCGTGGAGGTCACGTGGGGGAGATTAGATAAGGACAGGCGGGTATCAGGTACACGGGGCACGCGTCAGGGCAGGACAATCAAGATCATCAGCAGTTACAGTCCCGCCAGTTGGGACATATCCTTCCGATAATTCTTTAGATGCATAACCGCATGTGTGATGCAACTAACTGAATCAACCACAGATCCATATAACCTAAAAAGTAAGGTATTGTGCGGTCCCAATACCGCAACTTAGTACGAACCGCGTTTGGCAGATGAATAAACAAGTGAAGCAGACAATTAAACTTGAGAAGAAGATTATCATTTTCAAATGAAATGCGGAAATTTATTCACACGAGATAGTAATTCTAGATTATCTATAAAGCTGAACCACCAGACAGCCTAATCACTTGTCCTGCTTATTAGTATATTAAAATGTAAAATAAGCCACAAACCGTTGATCCATCGCCCCTCTTCACTTGCGAGAAGACAAACGGCATTCCCAATATCTGTAGGCGTTCCTATACGTTTCAATGGGCATGCATTGGCAATGCCGGCTTCAATATCATTTAGAGGCATTCCCTTGTATCCATTTGGTGCATAATGCCAAGCATTGTCACTAAACATATCTGTCTTGACACCGCCTGGGGCAATGGCGTTCACCGTCACACCATTATCACCACAATCCGTTGCAAAAGCATGAGTAAACCCTTCAACAGCAGCTTTGGATCCAGCATAAAGAGCATGGTCTCGAATACCAATGGCAGAAACTGCAATGGAAGACGTAAGAATGATGGAGCCTCCTCGTCGGCAATGCTTCAAGCCTTGTTGAGCCACAAAGAATTGGCCACGACAATTGAGGTTGAAAATTTCATCAAACATTTCTTTTGTAACTTCAAGCTCTGGTGACCAACGCTCCATGCCTGCATTCGAGACAACAATATCAATGGCACCAAAGTGAGCAGAAGCAAGATCAAAAAGCTTGACAATATCTTCGGGATTGCTGATATCCGCTTGAATAGCTGTAGCCTCTGACCCCAAGGAAATAATTTCTGCAACCACGGCATCGGCAGATGACTTGTCACGGCCATAGTTGACTACAACTTTGCACCCACGACGGCCAAGCTCAACCGAAATGCCACGTCCAATGCCACGACCACCGCCTGTAACAACAGCTATTTTCCCAGAAAGGCTAGTCATTATCCTTATTACCTTCTTTCAAGACACAAAGTTAAAATAGACAAGTTTGAAAAGGTGAGCTTCCATCGTCCGCTACTTATATGTGCAATGGTGACTAAGTACAGCAGCATGGACATCCGTTAAGCTACGTAATATAATTCAATATGGATCCGGGCATAAAGGTCTGAAGGATTCCAAAGGACATAGGACGTTGATGGATGACGAGTATATGCCCGCAATAGGATCTTTTCTGTATCAGTCAGTCAAATAGTGTAATTTTCTTTTTCAAGACGAACTATGCATCATACATGTAGCCAACGCAGGCCGTAAAGGAATGATGTACAAACTTGAACTATATTTGTCTCTTTCCCCAACGGACATCCGTCCATAAGGCGAGTCGTACCACAAACCCTACCTCCGAATGAATACAGCCGTATGAGCAACTTTCAGTCTCCAAGCATTAGCTACCTAGGTAGGCAATACCCCTTATTTTTTGTATACATGTAGACAATGATAAGCTTACTCCAGCCCCAGATTCCAATTCCCAGACAATGCGCGTAGCTTTCGGCATATTCCTTCACATAGTCGTGTACTACTGACTTCCGAAATGCATTTTATGCCAAATCCCAAAATAAGAGCCGGATCTTTCAGGTCCATAGCTTTTTTAACCCCGTTCTTCCATGCACCATCTAATTGCTGAGTATCAGCTGCTACCGATCCCTCCGTACCATTACAGCTTGGAGTTGGTGACGATGATAAAGATGATACCTGTCCAAGCTCGCAAGTAGAATATAGCCAAAGAGTTAATATAGCACGGTATAAAGCTAAAGTCCACCATATAGGTCTGTCATCAATGGGCAGCTTCGAATGGCTTTCAATAATCTTCATACAATGATATACTGTATCGTCTAGAGAATAAAACAAGGATCTTTTCTTCTCAATGTCAAAATGCAAAGGGCCTTCACGGGAAGCATGCTCAACACCTGGAAAGTCCACAGTCTTGTTAAGTGATATAATATGATACAGCACCATTGTCTGAGGTATAATTGTACAGTAAGGGTGTCTCTCACTATATGAAGTTGCGATAGTGTGCCATTTAAGCAAAAAGTCGGATGCAGTCTCTAGTTGGTTCTGAAAAAGGGCCTTTAGACGTAAAGACGGCTCAGAGGATCCCCCATAGCCCGACATGGATCTTGTTGACTTTGCCTCATAGAGAAGACTCTGTATCGGATGCAAAAGCAGCTGAATCCTCTGTGGTGTAATTTGATGTTCCTGTAGACAGCCCTCCAAGAATAGTGAAAAATATTTCTGTAATGAGGGCTGGGGTTCATCCTTCCGCTTCTCTGCCCACTCCGAGGCTGTTTGTATTTGCCAGGTGCTGTTTTCCTGTGGCAAAGGGCAATGTATGCTTGACAATTCAAACAAGGTAGGCATATCGTAAAACAGTCCGAACTCTTGATCCATCATAATCCAGTTATGCACTAGTCTACGTTCAGTTAGTAAATCTTCAACATCCCTCAAGACATACCGGTAGTTTCTCTCGTATTGCCTCCATTTCTTCCATTGAAGCTCGATGGATACTGAATCTCCCATATCCATATATTTGACGTCTTCAAAATACCCACCTTGCTTGAGCACTGAGTGGTATATTCCTCTTTGTCTCATAGTTAGATCCATATGCCATTTATCACCACTCCATGACCCTAGCTGCATAGATACAAGTCCACAATGAAGAGCGGTTGGATCTACACTTGACCCCATCTTTTTTTCCACCAAGTCAGAGAGGGCTATCCTACAGGCTTCACTGAGACCTGCAGATAAGTGGTGTGCCTCGGTCATTGGAGCTGTAGCGGCACCTTGTGAAACTAAAAGGAGGACAAGTAAAGCAGAGGCTGTACTCGATCCTATCATTTCGTCCGTATCAAGAAAAGACTTAGAAATGAGTGAATAAAGAGGATAAAAACCCAACGCTTTTTTCAAAAAATGCTCAAGAATAGGTGATGGTGGTAATATTGAAAAGGTCGTATAGCCATTGTTTGTGCTATTTGCTGATGAGATCGCAGCTTTATATGGTGTGGAACGATAAGTATCAAGAGCCTTTTGCAAAAAACTTTGCGTTACGTTGATCATATTGTCTCTCTTGGACGATGTAATCGGAATGAGTCTTGTGATACTAGCATTATCTAGATCATTCTCGACCGACTTTTTGATATCGTCGCGTCTGTTTCCCATGTCATCATAGATTAGCTTTTCAAGCGAGAGCCAAGTTCCAGATTGTCGAGACTGCTGTTCCAAAAACTCCAGATGTACAGCCGCTGAATATTGACAAGAGCCTTGGAATAGTACTGGCGTGCAGCGAGCCAATGGCCATGCTGAGTCTGAGGCAAATACAGAATCAAAGTCGTCTGTATCATTGCCTAGACTTGTAAGATCTGTTTCCCCAGAGAGAAGGCTCGAGGAAGTCATGGCACTATCCATACTGCCCGTACTGTCTTTCCTCCATCTTGTATCAAAATCATCATTCTCGATATTTCCGCTCTGTAAGAGACCGTTAGGCTGTGTACAAGACGAAAGACTATCAAGCCCCGACACATGTAGTCCCATATGCATATCGGAGAGAAATGGGATCATTTGCGCACTGGAGGAGGATGAGCTATCAAAAGATTCAAAGTCCATGCAGTATCCAGGCCATGTAAGGTCTACCCCATCGGTCCCTACCTGACCCAAGAAGCCAGGCGCATCGGAAAGCCCCATAAAATCATCTACACCTCCAGCACCGATTATATGAGGTCCAAATGTCTGTGGAGGGGCTGGTAGTGGAATTTGAATAGATGATACATTTTCTGACATTCGACCCACGCAGCTTTGCATTGTTTGCGTCCCATTAAGTTGAAATGCAGGTCCAGAAAGGCAGGTATCAAGTCCGTCATTGGAAGATAAGGTGGATCCTCCATTCCCTATTTCAATGTCAAACATGCTTGCTGTTAGGTGAGGTAAGGGCTTGGAAACTTGCATAGACGACGGTAAAACTCGGTTAGCATACATT
Organism: Chrysosphaeria jannelii; assembly: GCA_020002325.1. Lineage (NCBI taxonomy): Eukaryota > Fungi > Ascomycota > Sordariomycetes > Ophiostomatales > Ophiostomataceae > Chrysosphaeria > Chrysosphaeria jannelii. The sequence continues at coordinate 82,417 of JAGKRY010000025.1, read as the reverse complement.
GCTGCCGTCGCATTTGCCTGTGCTGCCCGTAAAGCTGCTTTCGAAGAGCGTCTGGCGAAACGAGCTGCGCATGGAAGGTTCTTCTCCGCGCATCGAGAGCAAGGTACTCTCTTATCACATCCCGTCTTTGCATTTGCGCAGTTCTGGCAGGCAATGGGGGTGCGTCCCACGATGCTAGGCATGCCGCCAGGAAGAGATTCCAGTGTATCACGAGCTTCATGGTATGTCGAATGATGCCGCTGCAAAAGATCCCTCCACATATCAGTATGAATGGATGATAAAGAAGGTGCTTACCTTCTAGCAAATGATAGCTGGCATGCTCCGCATCTATGTGGCTTCACATTTGTGTCTATTGACCATTAGTAATAATATTGAGCAATGAAAAATACGTACGGCTAGGTATATGCCTTTCTAAATGCTCTTTTCGCGTAAAGCTTTTACCACAATAGGCACAGAACACCATGGCAGATGATTTTGTACTATTACTTTGCCTTGACTTCATATCAAAAAGGCGTCGACGTAGCTATTCAAGCGCAAGAAATGCACAGCTGTGAGACTGCCTTTTTTTTTCAGGTGACTGTGTCAAGGGGGGCGATTTCATATTTAAAACAATGGACATTACTATGTTTTATCAAAATAAACTTTTTTTATTATTTTTTTTAAAGAGGCGGGTCAATATTTTCCCTTATTTTCTATATTTATTTCAAGACTTGATGGCTGTATGGCAAAGGCCATGCAAGAAGGCGGTAAAGGTCTTTTATTGTATTCACATGAATCAACGATTCTAAAGGCATTCATCTTTCCATTTGATACAAATGAGGCTTTTTTCAGCTGGGCTTCACCTTCATTGTACAGGATCTATTTTTCGCGCATGTCTTCCTGCCTTGTTTGGACTGGGCACATGCATATCTGTCATTGGTGGTAGGTAGCCATTATCGTGCAAGCAAAAAATCGCCAACTTTTCAAAAAAATCACGCCCCATTAAAACCGAGCCCATCGGAAAGAGCAGGCACTTTTTTTACTTTTACTTTTTCTTCCTGAATTCGTTTCGTATAAGATCCACTTATCCTCTATCTATTCAAGGAGGTATTCTTGTATTCAAGTGGCATGGTGAACATGAAAAACAAATCAGGATCATTTTATCGGTGAGCACATAATTTGTTCCTTTGAAATTTTGTGTCGAAGAAAAAAAATCGGGCATCTTCAACAAAAAAAAGAAAAAGACTGGCATATGCACGTGCAGGTTGTATGACAAGGGCAACATACAAGTTCAACATGATTTTATACGAGGTGGATACGTGGCTGCACCACAAAGTAATGATGGAGAAAAGGCCAGAGTTACTCCACCTCACAGAAGGGATTAACCAGCTGCTATCATTAACGTAAGCGTTTTCTCCCACTATAGATAGATACACCTTATGGTCAAGTCCTTGTGATACCAGATTCTAAGAGAAGAAAGTGCAATTTTTCCTGCCAATAAAGTACTGACAATCGTCCGAAACTGAGATTCCGACGTATAGTGTAAAAGGTCAATGATAAATTCTATTGAATAGTCTATAAATAAAATAAAAACCATCACTATTTCCTACATGAGGCTACAGCTACAGTGTGCGTTTGGCATCGCTCACCATAGGATGGCGCTCCGACATTTTGCATTGATGGCACAATTCATTTCATGGTCAGTTTTACTAGCTGGGGAGGCTCTTTTCAAACAGTTTGTTTTGGCCCCTTTTGAAGACGTCATTGAAGGGCAGTAGACGCCCAACTAAAACATGGATAGTGTGGCGTATGCGCAGTCAAGACATACGTCTAGAAATCTTCAATAATATACCTCCTATTATTACAACCATTGGGTGGTATGCAGCCTCTAGTAGACAAAATGTATGAAGCTGTGTAACCAACTGACCGCAAGACTGGAATTTGACTCAGAAACGCCATTGTTTCTGATCTAGAAAACAGATTGTCCAATAAATATATCAAAAAAAGAAGAACAAAAGCTTAAAAATGATCTCAATAAAAAAACATATATTATTGCCCATACATCATCCAAGCAAACTCCATAGAGGAAAGACTAAATTTCTATGTATAAATTTGCTATCAAACAAACTAAGCAGATACATGCTGTGCTATGTTTCCTTCTGTAGAAAAGAAAGTTATTGGCTGTACTTTACAGTAACAGGTATGAATCATTTTATGGTGGAAGCCATCGTGATGCCCATTCATGTTTCTACCTTTCTATTGACTGATACCAACCACAATTTAGTTCACTGTTTCAAAAATAACAATAAAATCCGATAAAAAGGTTTATGTAATTCTGTTGAAGCGAATAGGCATACGCCTTGTGGCACTGCTACCATCAAATATATGGGGATGTAGTACATGGATTTATTTGTTCATGTTCATTTAATGTTGAAATAAAGTATTATATCGAGATGAAAAGTATACGGGCTATATGTAGTACTCATCATTTTCGCCCCCAACCCATTAACATTTTTATTGGACAGGCAATAGTTTCTTACGGACCGACGCCGAGTATCTTTCCTTATTAATTAAGGGTTTTTTTATTCTTATAGTGATGCTTTAGCATCAAGAATTCGTTCTTTGAGGGCTGCTACGGTTGCAATTCTCACCCGGAGGTTAGGATCATCCCGTTTCCATCATTCTCCGGGGAAAGAATAAATTTCCACTCCTTTAGGCTGTGACTCTGAGGCAGAGACTGAACAATCTACGTGGGAGGGATGTGGGCTTTAAAAACGATTCTTAAAAGGACGTTTTCTTTCTCGACGATGACGGTTGGAGTAGCCCTGGTTTCCTGCACGCGGATCATAGGATGGTTGTTCATCCTGTTCAAGTTTCAAGTATAATTTGACCGTTTCTACCACGTGGCCGCATAGCTTCTCCAAAGCAAGCCCAAAATGATGTCTGTGAGAATCCTCTCTATCCTTATCAATGACATCGTTCGTGTCTTTCATACGTTCAAATTCAACATGCGTTGCTAGATGCGTATTAAATGGTTTAAAATTTCCGGAAAGTGACCTTATAAAACAAGACGATGCTGTCAATACGCTGCCCGATCTGCGAGCGGCCAAGATGGATTGTTTCTATTCTATGCATTGCTCAATCTAGTCATACTCGAGCCTGATTTCGCCAGAGCCTTTTCTACTTAATTTTGGTGATAACCTGAAAGAAATAACGAGTTTGGTTTCATCTCAAGTAGAACTGCTAGTTTGTTCTTAATTGCTTCCTTGATAGAGGGCCCATTGTAAACTGACCAGTGGACACTATTTCAAACCATCGTATAAATTCCTTTCTTGCCTTCAAAAACGGATCTGCCGAATAGCTATATAGCATCAATTCATCCAATGCAATCTTTTGAAGTTTCCGTTCTCTAAAAACATCTGATGCCTTTTATTCCCTTCTAATTCATATTTCTGGCAGCGGAGCGTAGAGATTGCCTCAGTCGGCATAATTTGGCATAGTCTATGGACTGGGGACATATTCCTTCATCTAATAGCCCTTTGGAGGCATCTTGTACCCTGAGATTTCAAATACACGTTCTTTACAAGACTTTATGGGTTCCTCCAAGAGATAGTCAAGAAAAGGCTTCTGGTACTTCCACTCAGGAAAGTCTTTCTTAGTCTTTAGCACAACAATATTGGCCGACATTATGTGCAATAACGGGCTAGTTAGGTAGGTGCCTACCTATGTATGTACATAGTTGAAAGCCAAGATGTACATTAATCAAAATGCATCTTTGTGCCGATACGTGATCTCCATTATGTAACATATTTTTGTGCACGGGTACTTACTGAGAGGAGGAAACGTTCCTCCGGTCACGTGCATGCGTCGGGCATGGCACGGGAGAGGCAACAAACAACCAACACCAAACCCAACCTCCAGAGACATAAAGGTGTGCACTCGTAGAGAAGTGAATGGCCGAGTGCCTTGGGTCACGTAAGGGAAGTGGCACCCGCCACTGGAGTCGAAGCCAGCGGGCGTGACCGAGGTCATCTGAGGTCTCTCTCGGCGATACAGAACGTATCTGTAGAGAGATCCTCCCCAAGGTCGGGAAACCTGGGGAGGCGGCGGGGATACGAATATAAACGAATGTGAGGGCGCGATTATCTAGTCTACAATATACTATGTCCAAACTACATCCTTCCGGTAATCCTTTAGATGCATAACCGCATGTGTGATGCAACTAACTGAACCAACCACAGATCCAGCAACCTAAAAAGTAAGGTATTCGTACGGTCCCAATACCGCAACTCAGTACATACGAATACTGCAATAGCTGTGAAGCCTATAAGACACGCAAAATCAAGTACTACAAACTACATACATCGAACCAGCCAAAAAACCCTAATGTGGAATGGAATAAGGGAAAAAAAGTGATGTGGCAGAGTGGAACATAAGACAGCGTGGCCTGTGACTCATGAACGTGGAGTCTATTGGTAAAAAAGGGTTCAACAGCCACCTATAAAATGGAACTCTATGCATGTAAAAAAGTCGATGCTCGATGCCACATTCTACCATTTGGGGATTTCATTTGAAGTGTGAATTTTAGCGACATATTTTTTAGATGCCTTGTTAATTCTTCTGTAATTTTTTTCAAAAATGATGGCTTCCTAGGTATTTTCGTTTTTGGGCCTTGCCCTGTGCTCTTTTTGGGAAGTGAACAAATATCCAGCCACATGATGTGTTTTTGGACCAACTTTCAAGATTTTGCCCAACATATTTCACTTATGGAATTTCAGCTTCATTTGTTTCGGCCAAATATCACAGGCAGCATGGGTTGGTGATGGCAAGAAAGGGTCCTCGCTTTTTGGGGCTGACAAGAACTTTGCACCCCCACCATGTTATAAGCGTGTTGCTTTCTTTTGCATCCACGCATGTACAAAAAAGCAACCACCAAAAGAAAAATTTTGTAAAGTGTTATGAAATGTAACAAAATAAAATTGCCTCCTGTTGGATGGTTGGAGAGGTTCTAGATGACACTTTATTGAAGAGTTATGAACAGAGCACATGAATTTGAAGGTGCCAACTATGAGGAAACCAACTGTCCCATGAAACTACCACCTACATATATGAGTTGTGACGTATCCATGAGTCATGCATATGCAGAGAGGCTCAGCCTCCGTAAAAAGAGCGAACTACGAGAGCAGCATGATCGTATCCTGTGATACATGGAAGATCAGGGTGGCTTGAAGCCTTGAAACTGCTTCCTGACAAACATTGAAGGCACACAAATTACAATGTGTTTACCTTCTAGTGCTATGACGTACGACGATCGGCCATGGAAGACACCTTAAAAACCTGGATGTAAAAGCTGTTCTCGGCCGCTCGGCGCATTCCCCTATTTTACAATTCCGCATGCAAAATAGCGGATCATGTTGATGGTGCGTGGCCATTTGGCAAGCGATACGCTCGCGAATCCTATTCTCGTGGCAGGTCGATGTGAAAGAAGAAAAGTCCAAGACATGATAGCCCATGGCACATGAAAGAACAAAAGCTACCATGTACTTACAGTGCTCACGATGGGCTCCTCCATGGGAAGCAAGACATGTTTTAGAATTGAACGTTACAGACGTTGGAAACGTACCTTGCACATTGTAGCGACCAGTAAAGGGCCTTTGTGCAGGTTTCAGTTTCAAATCTAGAAGCAAACATAATACATACGATGCTGCTTTCAACTTTTTTCCATTGTTTGTTGTTATGTAATACATAATCCTTTTTAATGTGTAATTTGAAGGTCAGAAGATCTTTATATTTTTTTCAAGTGCAAAAAAGAGCCACAGTACATCCATACAATACTTCGTGTTTATCAACGCTTTCGAAAGTGAAGAAGAAAAAGGCAATAGGGATTCCCCCCACCCCCTAATGTAGGCACGCGGAACCGGGCCACTTGCAATTACCCAGTAATTCCCGTTGAAGCTCTATTGTTGGATTCACAGCTTTGTTTATTTTGGGTAGGAAGTTGTCCGGATGAGAATGAATACATACAAAAAGAAATCAAAAAGCCCTGACAACATGTCCTCTCCAAAGTTGACCATTTTGCAATTTGATCGACACGATCCTATTTATCTGCCTCAAATGTGAATGAATAGTGCGCACAGGCCATTGATCTACGCATCCAAGCTATTTGATGGCATCATTCAAAGATCCTATATTTTTTCCTTTCACGACCGGGAAAGACATGGGAGCCATTCTTTTCTTTTGATGTATACATGCTTCATAGGAAGGCATTGCCTTTTCGATTTTGAGCGGTAGAGATGGAACATTTTACAAAAAAACATCAATGTAAAAAAGAATACATACGATCATCTCCTTCCCAAAAATCGAAATTAAATTTGTCCATAAATGATGGGTCCCTGCTACCGGAAATTTATTAGCCGTACCTCGGAATTACTGCCTTTGAGATCTTGGACAAAAAAAGGCTTTGATCAACACAAGCTGTTGTGTTGTGTCTGATGATCTCCCGCAAGCGATCTGTCTTTCAAAAGAAAACAGTCCCGAATGTTTTCAAAAGAGACACGTCCAGTCAAACTCAGTTTCTTGCTTTTTGGGGCGCATAAATAAAAGCCACCTGGAGACGGCATGGGTACATGTATACCTGAATGATGCGAGCAAATATCGTACAATATTAGGCAATTCATGACGACATTTGAATTCTGAATGAGCCATTCAATGGCGGAAAACATGTATTAAATTAAAAAAAAATTTAAAATAAAAAAACAGGTTATGTTCATAAAAAGGGTTTAGATAATAAGATTTTATTGCATGGGGTTCTAATTTTGGATACTTTTTTGAGGAAAATTACATATGGCATTGTGGCCCCAGCCCAGTATCTGCTGATGACCTGGATTAGTGCACGGAGTGATTTATCCTCACTCGAAAGGACCTCATTCCGCTTTCACTATTAGACAATGGATAAAGTGAACGAAAAGAAAGCAAGCAAAGAGAATTGCTTTTTATTGGTCAACAGAGATCCAAGGTATTTGGAATTGACGATTCAGATTGTGAGAACAAAGGATGTACCTCTATAAGACAAGATTGGATACATCACATCGTACTTTGAAGAATTTAGGTGGTGACAATGCCGCAAAGCCTCAAGGAGGTTAGTACTCACAGAGGTGGCTGATAAGGCACTTGCCGCCTCAAAGACGGGGGCTTGTTGAAGGCCGCTTTGGAGAGGTTGTGAAACTTCTTTTGCGAAATACGAACAAAGACATTGTGTTGATAAAGGCTTTGCTATGCTATGGTTGAAAGCAGACATGACGTCGGATACAAAAGGTATTCATTGGATATGATGTCTTGGACTTGATGTTGGTTCGAGATGTCAGAGCCATGGTCAAAGATGACTTGTGATAATTTTTCTACCCATCATCCTTCAAGTCGAGCGATTTTCATTGTGATCATTAATATAACGCGATTCATGGTCGTTTTTCTCTTTTTACTTGGTTGTATTGATCAATGCATGACCATTGAAGATTGAGCTCAAACTTTGGTGATTGTATGTATGTAGATAGTTCCCTTTTTGATTTCTTGAGAGACGTGCAGTTTGGGAAGGGTGCTTTGGGGATCGTGCTAGGATTAAGTCGCCGATCACGGGGAAAATATAATAGGCTTTTGGGAAACGATGACCAATGTAAACAAGGGATACAAAAATCACACAAGTGTATTGAGCGATATCATTTTTGACACTTATGCAATAGGACGTTCATTTTTTTCTGCTAGCAGGATTGCCTGAATGTACTACTACCACTATTACGTCGGGCTTTCCTGCAGAACAGGGAAAGGCTTTTCCATTGCTTCACATCACGAGATGTTTCTTGGACATGGGGCTTAACTTGAAGAAGAGAAAAAAGTGGTTTTGCGCTCAAAAGTTGCATGTACTCTCTATATGTACCGCGTTAGCCTCAAAATTTGCAGTGGATTTATGATTATAGCTCCGCTTCTGAGCCAATGAAAATGCAGACATGGGGGAGGAACTTATCATGAGTGGGGGAAACAAAGAAAGGATGAATTATGTCAGCTTACAGCCTTTTTTTTGCTCAATGCGAGACCCATGGTAAATGCACTAGACCACTTTATTTCCAGCCAGAGACAGCCCGTGTGACGGGTTCGTACATGTAAAATGAGGCAAAAGCAAAAGAAACTATTTTTTGAGCGGCAAACTCTCCTTGCGAGTGGGCCATTGCCTTTGCCAATGCAAGACGTAAAGAACAGTAAACACATGTTACGGTACGAAGGTACACTGAAGCCTGTCGAGAGTTTCATTGGTAATGCGACACTTTCATCCCAAAGCGGGGTTAGCTGTGTTTTCTTTTGTCATCTTTTATTTTTCTTTTTTTTTAGTTTGGCTTTATTTTTTGTTTTTGGCTAATACATGTCGCTTTTGAAGAGGTTTAGAGCGTCTTTTGTTAGAAACGGTTGAAAATGCCATGAATGCACGGGGTTTATGGGAGGAAAATGAGCCATGGACGAAAACGAAAGAGAATAATGTAAAATAAAAAAAGACTTGACAAAACAAAAAAACACTTTGCTTTTTTTGTCTTTGGGTTCCTTTTTTGGTGAAGAGGGACCCCACTGGCGAGAGTGACGCTAAGATTTTTTTGTACATTGAGATAAGATTGCCAAATGTAACTTTTTTTTCTTCTTGGAAAAGTTGAGGACAAGGATTCTGGTTAGCCCAACTTTGCGATAAAAAGCACTCTTTATTCCATTTCCACCGTCATGCTTTGCCGAAATCCAAGGCGCGGAGAACGCTAAAGCGTGCACAGTTCAACACAAAAAGGTGAACATCGAAATAACAAAGATTGGTATTTGACATTGTGAATCCTTGCCTTACTTCTTAAACTTGGCTCGCACTTTCAATTTTTTTTTTTAACAACTCCTTTTTATTTTCGTCATTCCTTGGGAACTATATTCTGACGTTACACTGCTCATCATTGCACATCTTTTTTATCATCCACCTCTTCTCTCTTCTATTCTCCATTGACCGTTCGATAGGGTGATCGTTCTTATTTACTTTGCACTTCATTCTTGTTTTACATTAAAAAAAAGTTCTATTTTGCTGCTCACGAGAATCTTCTTGTTGGGTTTTTTTGAGGGAAATTGAACACAATGGCCGTCGATTCGAGTCAGCAACGCTTTCCTATTCACCTGTCACAAATGTCAAACTACAACGGACAAAGCGGGATGCCGCAGTTTTCGAATCCTTGGTCTGACCCAATGCAGCGCCAACCAATATATGTCGACAGCCAAGGCGGCATGAACCAATCTCTTGGATTAAATTCGATGCAGTCACACCCCTATCAGGGGTTGCCCATTCGAGACGAGTCTGCACATCACGTTGCACAGCATCAGCAGAACTCTCCAGGTGTCCCACTGGGCGGCCATCAGTCGCCTTCACAGCCCCAATCCTCGCCTGCGCCACTTCGGGGCCATGGGCAGTCGTCTCTTCCACCTGTATCACCACATATTCTTCGACACGATAGTATCAGTGCCCATTCAATGTACACAACAGCCCCAGAAAATATGCACCGGCAAAGCATTGCGGAGCCCATGTATGTGAACGCCATGAGCCAAGGCCCACCCCCGTTGTCGATTGCCACAACATCTATTGGTTATGGGCCTTCTGTAGCTAGCCCGTCACCGATGACCGGCACTGGCTACGACCCCATGTACGCGATGCGTCAAGGACAGGTGGGCTCGACATCGTCCGGCTTGCCGTCACCATTTGGAATGGAGCAGGTGATGGACCCTAATGCCCGCCGTATGTCACACATGGGGCCCGCAGTGCCTTCTGTGCCGGGGATGGCACCTCGTCGCAGCTTCCAAGACGCAATAGAAGCGGGACAGGGCATGATGTCACTGAGCCAAGATAACCAGAGATCCATGTCGTATAGTGCACCGTCTGGGAACTACTATGGAGCAGGACAGCTACACCAGTCACCACAGCAGTTTGTGCCAAAGAACCAAACACTAGGGTCGTCACGACCGATGTACACTGGGCCTCAAATGCTGTCTGACCCTACGGGACAGGCACCACCAGCGGCACAATCCATGATGTCGCAATTCAACTCGCGCGTCCCGACTGGGGTGGCACAGAAGAAGCATAAATGTAAGATTTGCGACAAGCGGTTCACGAGACCGAGCTCGTTGCAGACACACATGTACAGCCATACTGGCGAGAAGCGTATGTATTTAAAACTATGGAAGGGCATATATTCTAACAATGCAGCCTACAAATGCGATGCTCCAGACTGTGGACGGCGGTTTAGTGTTGTCAGCAACCTGCGCCGTCACAATAAGATTCACAAGAAGCCACGACGATCATCAGCGTCAGACCATAAGTCGTCGCCGTCGATTAAATCAGAGTAATGTGCATTTTGGACGAATATTTTTGGGAGGACAAAATATCTTCATGCTTGTTTTACTATTTGGTTTGGGCCTGGTTGCTTTTGCCTTTTACTATTATTCCCCGGCGCATATTTTGTATATAGTATCTCTTATTCTGAAAGATTAAAGATTTTTGAAAATGGACTCGATGAACAACATGGAGCATGTGTGACAGTTGACTTGGGAAAGTCTGAGACATTGGGATACGAGTGCATGCGGCGAACGGATGAAAGGGATGTCTTGGCGAGCGTGAACCTTGATGTCGAAGACCTCCAGACCTTGGTCCATGTTTCCACTGTCTTTTTTTGCTGATTTCATTTTGTATTTCATGTTTTTTGTCTTTTTTTTATCACTGAGATCATTCGCGATTGTGGTGCAAAAGGGTCGATCGTCCTGGGACAGGAAAGGAGCCCGTTGTATGTGCTGATCACTTTGACCGTTTTGGGCACGACGAGGACGGTTGAGGATTAACAGCTTCAGCATTTTTGCGTTTTTGCATTTTTGTCTCCAAGGCGAGATTATGGGATTGGAATGCGGGGGTTTTCTTACAAAGGCATTTATTTGAAAAAGGAAATGATGTGCATTCTACTCATCGTCTGATGTGGCGTCAATATTCTTCTTTTCGGCCGTGTCGCCGTCGGATTCGATAGCAACACCCTCCTTTCGTAGAGCATTATTGATGCTGGGGATCGCCTTGACGAGGGCCTTGTACTGATCCACGGTCAGGGAAATGCCCTTTTTCCCAGGCCGCATCTCGCCGCTGATCTCGTAGTATTCGCGGATGTTTACGTAGATGCTGTTGTTGAAGCTTGACACTGTTGCTCTGCGATTCTTTGACAGCTTTATTGTCAGTACGATTGCAGCAGCATGTGGAGACGCACCTCAAAGTAGACATTCTCGTCGTTGCTCTTGCCAGAGGCCTTGGCAGTGCCTGTGTCAGGGCTGGTGGGGCCCTTGGCACGCTTCTTGGGCCCTTTTGCCCCGTCGTTGCGGGGTCGTTTCCCAGTCATTGCTTGAAAAAACTGCGCAAAGGACTTGAAGAACGCCAGCTCGACTGTCCAAACTGCTCCTTCCACAGCGCTGTGGCCGACGCGTGTGACACCGCGTCATATTACTAAGCAAGTGTGACATCAGCTGCATTCTAGGGCAGCTGCGAACGACCAACTGCCTGCCCAAAATGAGACCTGTACTTGCCGTTCCGTTGACGCTGCTGCTCGTCCTCCGAGCACACACAAAAAAGAGCCTGACGCCGGCAGGCATTGCCGCAGCGGTTGTGACAGCCGTAGCCCATGCCGCGCATCCGTGGAACATGCCGTTTGTACTCTTGATTGTGTTTTTCCTCGCCGGGACGAGGGCAACAAAGGTAACGAAAAAACGCCTTTTCCAGGGCTAATTTTCAGGTTAAACACGGCATCAAGGCCAAGCTGACGCTGCAGGCGTCTGGTGGGAACGGCGATGCCACCAGGACACACGTCCAGGTCTTTGCCAACTCGCTCGTGGCCTCTGTCATTACGCTTTTGCACGCTTATCAGCTGTCCCAGCGAAGAAGCAAGCTCGCCGAGGCCGTGGAAAGCCCACTGACGGCGGCAGACGGCCTTGGTAGTCTTTGCTTTGCATGGAGGGGCGATCTGCTGGTCGTGGGGCTGATTGCCCACTACGCCGCTGTGGCAGCCGACACGTTTTCGAGCGAGTTGGGCATCCTCAGCAAGTCGCAGCCCCGTCTGGTTACGTCGTGGCGGCTCCGAAAGGTGCCCCGTGGCACAAACGGCGGCGTTACATTGCTAGGTCTTTGCGCAGGCCTGCTGGGCTCCACCATCCTGGTCGCCACTGCCATGATCTTCCTCCCTTTCTGCACAGAAGACGCGGGAGCCACGGATCTTTGGGCGACGCGAGAACGGGCCCTGCTTATGGCTGGCCTGTCGCTGTGGGGCGTCGTTGGCAGCCTAGTGGACTCGGTCCTCGGTGGTCTGTTCCAGCGCACGGTCCGTGACGTGCGCAGCGGTAAGATTGTCGAGGCTGACGGGGGCCTGCGTGTGCTTATCGACAGCCCCGACAAAGACAAAGCTGGCACAACAGAAAAAGAGTCCACAGCCAGAACGGTGGAGAATGGCTGGGACCTTCTGGACAACAACGACGTGAACCTGCTCATGGCGTTCATTGCAAGCGTCGGCGCCATGGGGGTCGCCTCATGGTACTGGCAAGTGCCCATGGAGAGCATCATCCAGGCTTAGCGTAGCATAAGACTCGAATAACGTCATCGGTGCAACGTGTTTACATAATCGATCGAGGTGTCTGTTATGTAAGCGATGCTCTGCATATGGTGGTGGCTCTTCTGCCTCGCTCACCAAAACTGCATCTCTCGCTCTGTCTGCTGATTGGGAGCAACGTCTGCGGGGCGCTTTGTCGACGGAACAAGAAAAACAAAAAAAACAGAAAAGAACTGCGGCGAAAGGAGCCCCTGACGTTGCTGCAAAAAGCTTTTTGGGAATTGCGTCTGCGTCTCTGGCGATTTGGGCAAGATGGATACTATCGACACGCTCAAGATCCACAGCAAGGTGTGTGCAACTGGCCCCGGCCGCGTGTATGCTAATTCTCAGTCGTACATTGTCAGATGGTTCAGCGTAAATGCCGGGTCAACAATCTCCTGGAGTGTGCGGCCGCTCAAAAAGTCCATGTAGGTCGTCTTTGATGGCTGTCGAGAGGTGCTAACTTTAGAAATTTTGGTATTGTAAAGCACCCAGAGCCAGGTGTAGCAACATTACCTGTTGGTGTCGAGTTCCAGCTCGGTGAGTCCAAAAATGATGCTGTCACAACTCCAGCCCCAGAGACAGCAGTGCCCAGTGAGGCAAAAAACGGCAAACAGGAGCGGAATGTAGGCACAGCTGTGGAGGAGCTTGAAAAGAAAGGGCTCCAGATTGTCAAGTGGCTGGGGAATTACGATGCCGATGTAGTCACTCACGGCCGATTCGACGTCGTTGTGGGAAATGGGGGCATGTTTGGGCTTGTCTTTGACAATACCTTTTCCAAGCAGATTTCCAAAAACGTCTGCATTACGGTCATGATATATCCAAAAAGCAATACCCCTACGGCCTCTCACACGGACCAGCCCTCGCAGGCCTCTCTTGCTGTTGATAGAACCGTCGCAAGCAAGTCCAGCACCCAGTCTCGTGCACTGACTGTCGAGTCTGCCGACGCAAAGCATCTGGACGCAGGTGCCTCTGTTTCGGCTTCGTTGACTGGCAATGCAGTAAGCGGTGGCTACTCTACGCTCTCGTCCCCAGCCTGCTACTCGGGGACCCTGCTCAAACGACGACGCAAAAAGGGCCAGGGCTATGCCAAGCGTTTTTTCTCTCTGGACTATGCTACTTGCACGCTATCGTATTTCCACGACCACAAGTCTGCCGCACTTCGTGGTGCTATTCCTCTCAGCCTTGCGTCCATGACCACGGATGTCCGTCGACGGGAGATCACCCTCGATTCCGGTGCTGAAATATGGCATCTTAAGGCTGCAAATGCAAAGGACTTTGACGAGTGGGCCAGCCAGCTTTCTCGTGGCCAAAAGATGAAGAGGATGACCGATAGTCGTCCTTCGTCATCCATGACGGCATCGGCACCTCCTCATCCAACAGCGGCTGCGTCTAGTTTTGAGGAAATGTGCGAATGGCAGCAAGTAGAGGCCCTTGTGAGCCGTGTTGTTGGCACTCGCGATGCCCTGCGACGAGTTACTCAAAATAGCAAGGTGAATGACATCCCCATGCGGTCCAACACGATTACCTCTATCAAGGAAAAGCAGACCCCAGTGCATGAGGAGCAGGAAAAATCGCCCACAGCCACAGAAAAGCGACCCTTTTGGCGAAATCGAACGTCTACTCTGCCCCCACCAAGCTCGTCAAAGCCGTCCGCTTTGTCTATGGAAGAGGCGCCCAAGAATGAGCATACTCTGCAAGACCATTGCGATGTTCTTTTAGCGGATTTGGACTCTGTCGTGGCCGAGTTTACCCAGCTTGTCGCTTTGAGCAAGCAGCGACGACGTGTTGTTATGCAATCGGCCAAGTCAAACACACTGGCAATAGACTCAGAAGCTGCTGTGCCTCTGGACGTAAATATTCGAAAGAGTCTGGATTCGGCCTCAACCGATGAGTTTTTTGATGCTGCCGACTACTCAAAAACAAGAACATCAAGTGATAACGACTCGCCCGAAGTCAATGACGAAACAGAATCCATCAAGGACGACTCCTCCCTCTCTGACAAAAGCGATCATGGGGCCCCGACACACGTTGATAGCGAGCATTCATTGTTCCCATCAAGGCCAAAGTCGCTCTATCCCTTGCCTCTCGATAAGGCCATTGTGCGGCGCTCCACCATTCCACAGTCAACAGTGGCGCCACCAAGTGTTTTTGGGGTACTAAGAGCAAATGCCGGAAAGGATTTCAGTACGATATCGATGCCTGTATCATCCAATGAGCCAATATCTATTCTACAAAAGACGGTTGAGCAGCTGGAGTATGCACATCTTCTAAACAGTGCCATTGGCGAGGAACACCCTGATGTCCGTATTCTATATATAGCTGCTTTTGCCGTCTCGCAATTGTCAAGCGGACGCGAAAAGGTGCGGTCTAACCGCAAGCCTTTCAACCCCCTCCTCGGCGAGACGTATGAGATGGTGCGTTCCAGCGAGGAGCTTCCTGGTGTGGGTGGTGCTTTTGGAGGCATGCGCGTGATTGCGGAAAAGGTGATTCACAACCCAATTCGTGTCGCGATGCAAGCAGATGCGCCGTCATGGTCATTAGCACAAGCAGCGTCGCCACTGCAAAAGTTTGGGGGAAATAGTTCTGAGATCATTACAGATGGGAAAGTCCGTGTTGTATTGCATCCACCCTCCGGTGAGGATGAGTATTATTCGTGGACTATGCCGATTCTCAATCTACGCAATATTATGGTGGGCGAAAAGTTTGTAGAGCCCGTTACGGAGATGAAGATTGTCAATGAAGGGGTGGGAAACTATGCACAGGTAACATTTATACCCAAGCGGCTTGGTGGTCGGAGTGAAGAGGTGGCGGTGAAGGCGTACCAGAAAAACGCCGAGCCTACGGGTCTTTCGCTGAATGGATCCTGGACGAATCAGCTTGTTGGTGCCAATGCACATGGTGCCTGGCCTGGCAAGCAGAAGGTGGTGTGGAAGGTTGGGCCTCTTGTGGACAATCCGAAAAATACGTATGGTCTTTCCAGATTTTCAGCGTCCATGAATGAGATTACAGAGATTGAAAAGAATGCGGCTGCACCTACAGACTGTCGGTTTCGACCAGATCAGCGGCTCGTAGAGCAAGGCAAGATAAGCGATGCAGAGACGACAAAGACAAAACTAGAAGAGGCACAGCGAAGACGGCGAAAGCAAATGGCCGAGAGGAATGAAAAGCATGTTCCACGGTGGTTTGTGCAAAAAGAGGGCGACGCATGGCAGCTCAAGACGGGTAGCGATGGTTATTGGGAAAGGAGATCGAGGGGGGATTGGACGGGGATAGTAGATATTTTTCAGCTTTGATTCTTTCTTTTTTTTTTCACTCCCTCGCTTTTTTGTTACAACTAATATCATTTTATTTTATTTCACCAAAAAGAAAAAGAATAAAAAGCTACTCCAAAGCCTTGGCTTGAACGTCCTTTCGTACGAGACGGGATCGCTGGGCAATGAATGTGCAGAGAGACTGGACGTTTCGCGAGCCCAAGAACTCGAGAACGGGCACAGTAGCCTCCATCTCGCTATTCACCCAGTTGCGAAGCTCAACGGCAATCAAAGAGTCGAGGCCGTATTGGCTTAATGGCCGTGTGGGATCCAGCTCTTCGGCAGCTGGAAGCATCAACAGGTGGGAAATCTTGGTGCAAAGGGCCTCTTCCAACGAAGACAGTACTGCATCCAACGTCGTGCCCTCCCGCAAGAGCTCACGAATAGACTTGGCAGAAGCATCGACTTCATCCACGACGGCTGTGTCAAGACTACACAAGTCACCAAGGGCCATTCTCCGGGCCAGACGGAAGCGGACGTCCTGGTACATGGCACGGCCCGTATCACCACCAATATACCGGCCTAGGCCTAGGCCTGTCACATAATTGGCCGACTCTTCCTGGCTGTTGAGCATAGCCGCCTCAATCAAGGCGAGGCATTCCTGGCTGTCCACCGCCTCGAATCCTTGTGTCTCGAGCGTCTGACGGACATCAGAATGCTCGGCAACATATCCAATACCCGTCACCATGCCTAGATCAATGGTGGCCGCAGGCAGGCCATGGCGGCGTCTGTACGCCGAAAATGCGTCTTGGAAGGTGGAAGCAGCACCATAGGCCGTCTGGGAGGGATTACCAATCGTTCCCACCATGGACGATACGAGGATGAAGAAGTCGAGGTTGGGCAGCTGGTTGTGCAAGTTCCATGTGCCGGCAACCTTGGGCCAAAGCGAATTGTTCCAAGACGCAGCGCTCATGTCGCCAAACAGTGCACTCTCCATCACAAGACCAAGATGGACAACACCACCCACGGCAGGGAATCCAGAGCTGGCAGCACCCTCGAGGACAGATGCGAGCTGGTCGGCATGGCCAACATCGCAGTTGCCAACGTACACCTTGGCCACTCGGAAAAGATCCTGGACAGCCTTGGCAGCCTCCGGGGTTGTGATGCCACCACGAGACAAAATGATCAAGTGTCTTGCGCCCTGCTCCGCCATCCGCTTCGCCAAGGCACGCCCAATACCACCGAGGCCACCCACCAAGAGGTAGGAGCAGTCACTGCGAAGACGTACGGCGGCCACGTTGGGCGTCATGACACGGGTGCTCAGCGTCAATGGACCAGGCGCCTCCACTGGATCCGTCGTCGTACCATTGGCAATCGAGTACGTCGTGACGGGCTGTGCATTCGGAACAAGCACCAGCTTGCCCATGTGGCGGCCAGCCTGCATGGTACGAAGGGCAGGGATAGCATCGGCAAAGCTGTAGGACGTCAATGGCGTCGGTGCTTGAATCTTGTTCTCAGCGGCCATGGCCATCGCATCCGCCCAAAGACGAGCACCATAGTGTGGACGGTCACGGAGAATGGTTACCAAATCAACTCCATGGAAGGAAATATTGCGAATGAAGGGCTGCATCTCCAAGCGACCATTCTGCTCCAAATCTCGCTTTCCCAGCTCCACAAAGTGTCCAAAGGGCGCCACACAACGCCAAGAGGCCCGCAGAAGCTCCCCGGCGAGGACGTTGAAGACAACATGGACACCGTCCTTGGTGGCTTCCAGAACACCAGTGGCGAAGCTCTCGTCACGACTGCTAAAGATCCGACGGGGGTCCAGGCCATATTTCTCCACCAAAAACGCCTTCTTCGCGGTAGAACCAACCGTAGCATAAATGATGGCATCCCGGTCCTGGCATAGTTGGATCAAGGCCTGTCCAAGACCACCGGCAGCAGAATGGATCAACACAGAATCGCCCTTGGAGACTTGTGCCAAATGGACCGAGTGAAGGGCCGTGCACATAACAATAGGCAAGGCAGCTGCCGCCTCGGGAGAGAGGTGAGGAGGCACCTTTTGGACACGCCAAGCATCGCATCGGACAGCCGTAGCCATGGAGCCATTAGCCGGTGCTGCCACTAGATCACCAATGGCCAAGCGGCCCTCTTTGGCAGCATCCAGTCCCATATTGGTAATGACCCCGGCACACTCAAGACCAAGCTCGCGGTTCTCAATCTGGCCCATGGATACCATGATATCGTGAAAGTTGACACCAGCTGCTTGAACCTGAATCTCAACCTCGTCCTTGCCTATGGGAGACACTTTCTGGTCATCGAAGTGAAGGCTATCCAGCAAACCAGGCTGGCCAATCTCTAGCTTGACTTGGCGATGGGGCTGCACAGGGGACGACTCGATGCAATGACGGCGGTCTGTCCGGGCACCAACATACTCGGATATCTTGGTGGCATCGTCATACCGAGGAATCACAGCCGTCGCGAGGGGACCACGAAGAGCCAGCTCAAGCTCGCCTTCTGCCATAGACTGGAAGTACGTCTTGTAAACGTGAAGAATAGAGGCAGCCAAGTCCTTGCTGCCCTCTGGCTGAACATTGGTCATTTCCAAGTCAACATGCATCAGCCGTCCTCCCAATTCAACACGGAGAGTACGCAAGAGGCCCTGGATGAGAGAAAACTCGGGGACGGCATCGCCCGTCGTGGCACCTCGGGTCATCCACAAGACATTTCCACTTCCAGAGGCACGCAAGAAGAGACGACGCATCGTGACCATGGACTTGTCTGTCTGGGGACCAATAGTCTGTGGCTTTGACTGGAAAAAGACACATGGCTGGTCAGCAATGTCTGGGAACTCATCCAACGTGTACACTTTGGACTTTTCGGGAGACAAAGACAGTAAAGGAACCAGCGTCTCCATCCATGGTTTGTTGGCGGCATCGTCCGTGATGAAAATAGGGACATCCGGGCCCGCCTCATCCTTGTCGTCCGTGACTGGCTTGATGGCTCTGGTAATCATGGTTGTGCCTTGGTGTGTGGCCAGGTCAGGTGTCTCCCAAACGGCGGCCTCCAAGCCAGAGAATCCATTCTCTCGCATCACCACATCCCACTGGTCTTCCGCTAGCAGTGGTGAATCCTGACGATGAGGGTCTTCGGCCACCCACCAGCCGTCAAAGATGCCGAAAATGTTGCCAACAGCAGCGGTTGCTACCTGCTGTTCCTTGACGCGAACAAGCTCAATGAGCAAAAGAGTGCCACCAGGACGGAGAAGCGAGCGAGCATGGGCAACGGTGCGAGAAATTTGCCGAGTGGCATGGAGAACGTTGGCCGCCACAACCAAGTCGTATGTGCCCACCTCGGCGCCCTGTGAAGCTGGGTCCTGCTCAATGTCCAGCTTGCTAAACCGAACAAGAGATCCCCATGGACGGGTCTTCTTAGAAAGACCCTCAAAGTAGCCAGAGCTGATATCCGTCACATCGTACGTGGAGAACCGGGGCAGCGTATTCTTTCCATCCGCATCACCGCCAAGGGCCCGGAGCAGTGGGAGGGTGGCACCTCCCGTGCCAGCACCAATCTCAAGAACACGCAAGTGCGGGTTCCGATGGGCCAAAAGGTCAACGTAGACGGCAGCCTGGCTGTACTGACGCAGCATACGAGGGTTCTTTGCATAGTACTGGCCAAGGACATCACCACGCATGGTCACCTCCAGAGGATCAACCGTTCCAAGAACAATACCGGCCATGGCAGGGGAAACAGCTTCCAACAGTCGGCCCTCTGCACCTGTTTTGGCAATGTCTGTGAGTAATTGACGGCGCTCTCCGGCATGGGCCACAGGCCAGGTCGAGACATCATCAGAGTCTGCCTTTTTCGCATCCAAGGAGCGACAAGCCATCACCGAGTCACGCTGTCTCGCCAAGGAAGCATAGAGCTTTTTTCCCTTTGCCGAGAGTCTAAAGTATGGACGTGTGGCCAAATACATGTCAATCTTGGCAAGGGCATCATCCACCATGTAGAAAGCGACCTGGTCCAGGCGACGCAGCAAGGCTGTCTCAGACGCCTCTGGCAAGAGATGGGCCGTCAGCTCGTCAAACTGCTTGGACGTCAGCAAATGTGAGTCGGGCTTCCACTTCGTAGCAAAGTAGGTCTTGGGCATGGATTCCTTGGCATCTTTACCCATGCTTCCAGCGAGAGATGTCATACGCAATCCATCCATACGAATCACGGGAGACTTAGTAGAAAGGGGGTTATGGGCAAGCTCCAGTGAGTCGGTAGGACTATAGACGGTCAAGTCAATGGCCAAATTACGGAAGCCCTTTTGAGCCACATCAAGGTAAATCTTCATTTCATCACCAGGCTGAGTTTGGCCCAGGGAGGCCTCAACAAAGACGTGTTCAAAGAAAACAGGCATAATGGCGGCCTTGAGGAGACTTCGGAATGACATGATACCATGCAAGCAGGCATCCAGAGTGCCAGGGTGGACGACAAGAGGACCTGCGTACTGCGAGGGCATGGAAGCAGCCACGTCAGGCACAGAAATCGTCCCAGAAACAAAGTTGCCACCACTGTGCGTCCTCCCAGCGCGAGCTCGGATGAGATTGGCAAAGGTTGGACCATATTCAAGACCAATTTCGGTACAGTAGGCATAGAGCTGGTCCGTCTGGACAGCCGTCTTGCAAGCCTCCGTATTGCGTTGCCGATGCAAAACGTCCTTTTTGGCAATGGTAGACGTCATGGCCTCATGGTCCGTCACTTCGCTACGATCTTCCTTCCACCGGAGAGCAATACGGCCACGGCAGTGCTCAGACCAAGAATCATCAACAGGGGCACCCATGGGGGAACTCATGGTTGACTTTCCAGAGCTCGAATAGACAAAGAATTCATACCAAAGAGTAGAATTGTCACGGGCACTGTCTGACTGTGGACGAAGACTGAAAATGGTCTCGACCTCTCCCGTATCCTCTGGAATGATCATGGCTTGGCCAAGAGAAATGTCGCGCATCTCATATCCTTGAATGTTCGCCTCTTCTCCCTTTGCAAGACTCAATTGGCGAATGGCCTCAATTGCCATGGCGATATAACCAGCAGCGGGGAAGACAACAAGGCCCTGTACTCTGTGGTCTCGGACCCATGGCATCTCCGATGTACGGATCCACTGACGCCAACGAGGCTCCATGGGCGTTCCAAAGCGGACTGGGGCACCAAGAAGGTCATGACGGCCATTGGCACGCTGTCGGTAACGAATGCTGTCACGAGGCTCGGCCCAGTAGGCAGTCGTATGGTTCCAAGCATATTTGGGGAGATCCACGAGAGCCTTGGCAGGGGATGCCATGCCAAAGTCGGCGTTGAAAGCAGGAATGTCCAATGCTACACCACGAACAATGAGCTCACATGCCAGTTGCTGAGACGTCATGGTGGCATCATGGCCACGCTGGAGCATTCCGAGAACACCAATCTCCTGGAAGCCCGGCATCGATTGCAATGTTTGGCGAACTGGACCAGATAGGGCGGCATGGGCACCCACCTCTAGCAAAATGTCAACGCATGGCTTTCCCTGGTCATCCACCAAAAGGGCCTGCAAAGCCTCGGTAAACCGAACAGGACTCGCCAAGTTTTCAACCCAATAGTCAAGAGTCAGTCCAGATGCCTCCACCTGTTTTCCAGTCACGGAAGAGAACATAGGAACCGTGTCTTTGAGCTGATCAGCCGTGAAAGGTGCCACCAAATCCTTGTGGCCGTCCAAAAGAGCACGATAACTCTTGGACGCAGCCACCATACGATGGGAATGGTAGGCATAGCCGATGGGGAGACGACGATGACGAATGCCATTTTCCTTGCAAATGGACTGAAGTTCTTCGATAGCAGGCGTATCACCAGAAACGGTAAAGCTTTGAGGGCTGTTGTAGCATGCAATCATGGCTGTGCCTGATGTCAAGCCACAAATCAAAGCCTCCGTCTCAGATTGAGAGCCTGCAATGGCCACCATGCCACCACGGCATGACTCCAAAGCATCCGACTCAGGGACACGGAAGTACGCCGCAGCCACAGCGGCTTCATGGCTAATGAGACCAGCGGCATAGGCAGCACCAATTTCACCACTGGAATGTCCAACGACAGCCATTGGTTTGATTCCCCACGTACGGAGCATGTCTACAAGACCGACTTGAAGGGCAGTGCAAAGCGGCTGGCTCACAGACGCCTCATTCACGCGAGTGTTGGTCTCATCACGCCCCAGGAGCTCCTCATAAAGAGACCAAGTGGCACCTGAAGCAGCCAGGATGGAGGCACTACGGGCCAGGGACTCTTGGAAGACACGACTGGTCTTGGAAAGCTCACGACCCATGGCATACCACTGAGCGCCTTGTCCTGTAAATATGAGGGCAATGGTTGGCTCACGTATGCTGTAGCGGAACTGTGCCTTGTCAAGGACAGAGCATAGCTCAGAAGCAGATTGTGCTAAGACAGCAGAGCGGTAGGAATGGGCATTGCGGCGTGTTGCAAGAGTATATGCCAGGTTTGTCAGGCCCTCGGAAGACACGCTCTCTTTCTTCACCAAAGAGGAAAGACGAGCAGCGTTTTCCTTTCCAGACATCTCGTCATGGGCAGAAAGAACAAATAGCTGTGGGGCTGGGAGGGTAGCTCCAGAGGAGGACGATGAGTCTGCGAGGAAGCCTGATGTGATGCCGTTGATCGCATGGGACTTCATATAATCCTTGGCGCTTTCCACAATGATATGGGCATTTGTGCCACCATATCCAAAGCCATTGATGGAGGCTCGCAGCATGCTTTTTTGACCAGCAACATCACGCCACGACTGTGCTTCTGTAGGCACCTTCATGTTCCAGTCATTGAGTGGAATCCTGCTGTTGGGCTCCTGGAAATCGTGGTTGGGTAGAATGGTTTCCCTTTCCAGCATCAAAACAGTCTTGATCAGGCCAGCAACACCACTAGCACCCTCAAGATGTCCAATGTTTGTCTTGATGCAACCGACGACCAGTCGTTCATCATCTTTACGGCTTTTCCCAAAGGTCTGGTAGAGAGCACTCGCTTCAATAGGATCACCTGCTTGCGTTCCTGTGCCATGGGACTCGACATATGTAGTATCGGCCATATCGAGATGGGCCTGCTCATACACCTTGCGGATCAAAGCCTCCTGTGCTTTCCCACTGGGGTAGGTAATGCCGGGTGTACGACCATCTTGGTTAACACCAGTGTTACGAATCACAGCACGAATGGTATCACCCTGTGACACGGCATCATTGAGCCGCCGAAGAACTACTGCGCCCACACCCTCACCTCGTCCGTACCCAGACGCTCTCGAATCGTAAGTGAAGGATCGTCCAGCGACGGATAAGAATCCCATGGTGCTCATGGAGGCCAGGGAATCTTGGCAAAGCGTACAGTTGACACCAGCTACCAAAGCTGTGCTGCACTCGCCAGCGCGCAGAGCTTGGCAGGCGAGATGAAGAGCCACCAGGCTGGACGAACAGGCAGTGTCCATGGTGACGGACGGTCCATGTGTGTTGAAAAAGTAGGAAAGACGGTTCGCCAGCATTGCTTGACCAGTGCCAGTGGCATGGTAGAGGGGAAGAGCGTCGGCATCACGGAGGGTCATCTTTGCCCAGTCAAAGCAGAAAGAGCCAACATATACACCCATATCAGATCCGGATATTTGACGTGGTGTTAATCCAGCTAGAATATGTTAGCATATAAATTATAAAAAATAAAAATTGTAGAGACATACCATTTTCCAATGCTTCAAAACTACACTCGAGTAACAAACGTTGTTGAGGGTCAAGAGACTATGTCGTTAGTATAAGAAGGAGAATAAAATAAAAAGGAGCATACCTGTGCTTCTGCTTTTGTCATGCCAAAAAATGGTGCATCAAAATAAGCCAAGTCTTCTTTTAGGTAAAATCCGCCTTTAACATTGGTCTATAGGGAATGGTTAGCATGTATAATCGTTGGGTTGCTATGGAATACATACGGCACCTTGTCTAGATTGGTCTGGATGATAGAATGCCTCGTGGTTGAATCGTTCTTTGGGAACTTCAGTCCACGCATCCTTTCCCTCTGCACACATTTCCCATAATTGAAGAGGATCTGTTGCTGGTCCAGGGAATCGTCCACTAAGACCCGTGATTGCCAAGGGAGTTGGTGTGGTCATTTCGCAGTAATCGACAACAGAGAAAAGATATAGAGGAAAAAAATAATCTCGAGAGATGGAGAGAGGAAAAGGAGAGGGAATAGAGAGGGATACACCTTGGCTTTAGTACTTCTCACAAACTGATTCCTCAGTAATGATAGTTCCACGCCACTTGCATGGGTGAATGAATTTATTGTTAACAAAACAATGGCTCTCATTATTTTTTTTATTTTTTTCTGGTCACCCCATACAGTCTAGATTACGACTCTCTTTATTTTTTTTATTTGATTTTTTTTGGTTACATTTCTTTAAAGTCTTCTTGACCTTGTATAAAAAGCAGAAAGGAATCCCCGAGCCTCATCGGCTTATGGAACCCATGTCATTACGCCCCAAATGATGCGAGCGGGTGGATTATGTATGTAGTTGCCGTTTATCCCACACAAACTGTTTTTTTGTTCTCAATACGATGCAAAGACAAATAGCAATATGCAGCTCCTACCATAATGATCACTTGGATTTGTTTCATCATAACAATACATTCTTCAGGCGGCTCCCCCGGGTCCCCGTTCATTGTGGAAAAATTCTACGAATGGAAAAGAAAGAAGCAAAAACAAAATACAATACATAGTGACTATCTTGAAGATTTTCTTTCTCAAGAAACATCAGCTTGGCTCTTCCCTGCACATGTCTCTTATTCTGCGGACAATTGCCTATTTAATGGTATTTGATTGGACACATTTTGTCATCTCGTGCTTCCTACACCCTACTTTTCTGGGTGATTTACTTTTTTCTGGATTGATAATCACAAAAATCAGCGGGCATGGCTTATCATTTCTTCTTTTATTTATAATATAAGCCTTCACCGTCATTTGACCCACGTCTTGCATTGTCGTGCCTCCCATGCAGGCATCACTCAGTCATCACGTGATAGCCATCCTTGCCAGTGGCCATGGCCGTAGTCATTGATGAGGCAGGTCTTTCCTAGGATGGAAGAGAGTTTCTACATATGAAGGCTGATGAAATCATGAGGGGAAAGACGAAAAAGAGAATGCCTGATCGGCTAGGATTTATTCCTTCATGGACATTCATCATTGCGATGAAGAAGACAGTATGTATTATATAAATGTACAAAAGACACGCAGCGTTGTGGCGTCCGCAGCGGCAGCAAGGCTTTGGGTGTTATGGCCGGCGGAGTCTAGACGTCAGGGATCTGGAGCATTTTATTGGGGATTCTGAGTCGCAAGGACAGTGTGTTTGTACTTGCATTCAAAAAGGGAAACGTGTAAATGTATGATATGATGATAAGAAAAACCGAATGTACATCAAACTTAGTTCTTGGGGTTTTAGGAGTTTCACGTTGAATTTCACATTCGAGACGGTAGAGATGATCCGGTAATGACGTCATGTTCTAAGGACAGATTTTATTTTTATCCTATAAAAGGCTCTGTTTTTAGACTTTTTTCATAGGCGAAAGACAATTGACTTTATAGACCCCAAAAAGTAAAAAGATGCAAGCCGTTAGCCTTTTAGTAGCACAGCATGGATTGAGATGAAAATAAAAATGAAAGAAAGCCGAGACTGAAAAGGGGCGAATGAAAATGAGAAATGAAGAAAAAAAATGACTTGAGAAACAAACTAAAGGATGGACAATGCGCCACATGCAGATGCACCCATTGGCTCGACCAAAAAAGAAGACGCAAGTCGTATTTTTTTTACACGGTTGTCTCAACAAAAGTAACAAAAAAATAAAAAATAAAAAACAAAAAAACGAAACAGGAAAACCGTCGTTGATGAGAAAAAAAATTAATAAAATAAAAATAAAATGATCCAAGCAAGAGAAAAAAAGCGAAAAGAATAGTTCATTCCATAAAAGAGGGGGAGGGGCTTCTGTAATCAATGTTTCCGCACAGTGTATATGCAGGTTCCATGGAGACAAGTCTTTTTTGCGCCAGACAGAGAGCTACACATGACATTTTGCTGCATGAAAATGGAGAACACACCGAGTTGTTTTTTCTATTTGGCTGATAGGAGTAATATTCACGCAAAAAAGGAATAAAACAAGTTGTTCTGATTATTTTCTCTCCCCTCCAAAAAAAAGTGTTGAGACGATGGAAAAGGGAAAGGGGGTGTGTTTGCGAGTTATATCGACAGTGGAAATGAAAATATATAGCGAGAATTATAGCTGTGAAGCGTTTAGAGAGTTGGAAACGTGGCAGAATTGTGTTGATCAATTTCAGCCCCGTATTTCATTTCCATGATATGGGACTTTTTGAACCATTTTTTTTACATGTAATATACATTGTAAATGAGTAATAGTGTATGATTGGAGGCTAAAGTGACTGCTCACATTTACTGGATCCTAGAGATAGACAGAGAAGGGACGGGAGGGGGTCCGAAAAGGGAAATCTGAAAAGGAGGGCTGATCCAAGGGCTCAGCAACACATACACGTTGTCCGCCTAGACATCGCCGTCCACTACAGAGAGCCGTTCTGTACTGTCGCCTTTATCAAGCTTGACAAGATGGGCAACGAGTTTTTCACGGAGAAAATCACTCAGGCCAAGACTAAAAAGCATGTCAGGTGAAAGGAGAGAAGGATGGTACGTACATTCCATTGTTGGTAACAATACGGTAGGTGCCGGAGGATTGGAAATGGTCAAGAGGAGAGCCATTACTGTCGACCTCGACACTACCAAAAATGTCTTCTGGCGAAGCAATTCGGCCAAAGTCCGGAGGGTTTCTCGTCTGCACAAGTAAGTACACGGTACCTTTTTGCATAAAGAAAAGAAAAGAAAAAAAACAACGCACATCACTGAGGTGGACCCATCCACCAATACCAACTTCTCCAGAGCCGCCACGAGAACTGCATTTCATCAGCGGCTGGCACGTTAGTGCACACATACGTACGAATCCGCCCCCGCGCCATGGGATCGATTTGCAGCCCCAAATATGGAGCCCCCGGGGGCAGCAAAAGCAAGGGCCTGGGCCTTTAACGTCTCGTCTTTTGGGGCATATTGGGATAAGATTTTATAAAGGGACTGCATGAACTGGCGGTTTTCCTGGAACGAACGGGGCGTTGGAGGAAGTTCTGAAGTAAAGCCAATGGCCGTTGCCGTCGAGGGCGCCTTGCTCGGCGAGGTGCTTTCGAGATAGCTTAGCATATAACGAGGCGAGTACGAATCGACCTTGTACGCTTTCTTTCCGAGTCAGCTGGCATTTTCTGGAGTGATGGCCATACAATGTGCGGGTTCGCAGAGAGTGTTGTATATGACCGACGCAGAAAGCGCCATGCTGGGTCTTTACGAAGCGAAATCATGTCGTCGCATGGCAAGCTGCTACAACGAGGAGTACATATGTAATACAAGGTAAAAAAACACAAATGTGGAGATGCGGCAGAATGACGTCAGGCGGTGAGCCATTAGCCCCCACATTTGCGGGCCGACGCGTCGCGACGCGTCTCCATCTTTAATGGGGTCCAAAATGGCGATGCACGTGAAAGGCTCTCTGGTACAATGAAGATGGAAAATGAACGGCCAATGCTCAGCCCACGCAAGAAAACAGCCCCTCTTTTTAGGACCAAAGTCCGAAAGGACCTCGTCCCACAGTCCTCCCAGGTTCTTTCATCGTCACCGGCCTTTGCCACGCCGCTACACCCTCTACGTCCTCCGACATCACAGACGCCAGATGGCACGGCACGGCCTGCGATTCTGCCCATCCAGCTGCCTCCGGCCACGCTGAGGCCGCTGGCGTTCCGGACGTTTACCAAGAAGCACAGCCTGACGCTGACGTCGACGGCGCTGCAAGAAATGGCAACGTTTATTGGACGACATTGCGGCTCTGGATGGCGCGAGGACGGCCTGGCAGAGCGAGTGCTCGAGGAAACAGCTCGCAGCTGGAAGGGCCGTAACTATGGGTTCATTGTAGATGGCGAGAGTAAGGATCTGGCTGATATTTTAAGGACATTGCAGGGGAATATGAGTGGAGGTCGTATTGTTGAGGAGAAGGCAAGCTTGAGAGACCCCGTAACGACTGTGCTTCCAATTCTGTCCCGGACAGAGAACATTAGCCTCCAGGATATAAGCACACAGGACGCGCAGACACGCATGGGCATCCGGCCGGCTGTGGCAGCGTCTGCCATGCTCTCTCGCGAGGACAGTTTTGCCCCTGACAATGACGACGACGAGGATGGCCTACACGACCCACGGCGCTGGCTCAAGGTGATTGATGCCTACAAACAGCCAAGGATGGTGTTTAATGCACAAAAGAAGCACTTTGAGCGAGAAACAACGGCACCCACGCTGCTGCCGCCAACGGCCCATAAAACAAGCCTCTTTCGTAACCGTTTCAGCGTCGTCCACCAGCGGCTGATGCGCAATGAGTCCTTCCAGAACTACGGTGCTTCCGAGGCCCTCGTCTTTTCCTCGGGCGCCAACTCTTCCCAGCGAATCACCCCCATTACCAACCTCCTCGGCCGGCACGGCTCTAGTCATATGCTTCTTGGCATGCTCATAATGTTGCCCACAGGAAGTCTTGCCATTTGTGATGTCACTGCCTCCATCCTGCTCGATATCTCCAACGCTGCCGTTGTGCCAGCCGACTCGGCGTGGTTTTGTCCAGGCATGATTGTCCTCGTTGATGGCATATATGAAGAGGCGGACGAGACGGCATCCCGTGGTCTCAATGGATCTTCTGGTGTCGGTGGCACGCTTGGAGGCCGGTTTTCCGCGCTTTTTATCGGCCAGCCACCGTCCGAGTCGAGGGCTGCCTCTCTGGGCACCACAGGGCCCGACGGAAGCGCCTCTGATCATGCCATTGGAGGTGGCTTTGGATGGATCGACTTTCTCGGTGTGGGAAGCCATCGTGCCGTCGGTAACCGTATGCTGCGTCTCGAGAAACAGTTTTTGACGCGACAAAAGCTTCCAGTATCACAGGCCTTTGACGAGACGTTCCTATTACAGCCCACGGCGCTAGCAGAAGAGGATCGCCCGGTGAGGCAGCGTGCCATTGTCCTTGGTGAGCTCCATCTGAACGAGCCGCGTACGCTACAGGCGCTGCACAAGGTCTTTGCCACCTATGCGGCAGAACCCGAGGGCTCGACGCCCGTCTGTTTCGTTCTGACGGGAAACTTTGTCGATACGGCAGTGATGGCTGGTGCTGGCGCCGGCAGCATCGAGTACAAGGAATCGTTCAATGCCCTTGCCTCGGTCCTCTCCGACTATCCAAGTCTCCTGCAGTCGTCGACGTTTGTCTTTGTGCCGGGGGATAATGACGGCTGGGCATCTGCCTTTACGGGGGGTGCTGCTGTCCCCTTGCCGCGCAAAGGCGTGCCTGGCATGTTCACGTCGCGTATACGAAGGGCCTTTGCTACTGCCAATGGCGAGCGTGGCGAGGACTCGCGTACCGTTCCAGGAGAGGCTTTGTGGACGTCCAACCCCAGTCGGCTGTCTCTCTTTGGCCCCAACCATGAAATCGTCCTGTTCCGTGATGATATCTCGAGCCGTCTACGACGGACGTCCATCCCTCTGACAAAACGTGACGATTCTGCGGACGAAAGCGTTGCGTACGATGTCAAGGCTGCTCGGAAACTGGTCAAGACCATCCTCGACCAGGGCTATTTAGCGCCCTTCAAGCATTCGGTGAGGCCTGTTCATTGGGATTATGGCGGCGTCATGCATCTCTATCCCCTTCCCACGGCTCTTTTACTCGTAGACACAACAGCACCACCTTTCTGCGTGACGTATGAAGGGTGTCATGTCATGAATCCTGGTGCTCTTCTCATAGCCGACCGAAAAGGCACCGCTCGATGGGTCGAATATGAGATTGGAAACACGGGCAAAATTAGAGAATGCACATTTTAATTCTAAACTCTATATACCCTTCCTCTGCATCTCCTTTTTTTATAAAAAAAACATGTATTACTTTATACGACAAGAAAGAAAAAAAGAAAACTACTCAAGGCGAGCTGATAAAACGAGGTTTCGGCTGGAAGGGCCTACGTAGATCGTCTTGGGAGCATCGGTAATCACCCAATTTTGCGATACAACATCCCAGTTGGACAGGTCCCGTCGCGTAAGCGATACCTGGAACACCCCAGATTGTCCAGGCGCCAAGTCCTTCAGCCGGTCAAAGCCCCGAAGTGCCACAACGGCATCGTCTGGACCACCCAAGGAAACGTACAGCTGTGCCACCTCATCTCCAGCAACATCCCCTGTGTTTGTAACTGTGACAGAGACCGTGTACAGGACCTCGTAAAGGCCAGCATTTCCTCCCATGGCCGTGGCATCTCCAGCTGGGTGAAGGGGCTGTGCCGATCCATCCGCAGCATGAGAGGGAAGATGGCTAGGATTGCCATACTCCGGGTCCATGGACGCCTCCTTTGCATCCGTTGCATTCAAGTATGGATAGATAAACTCTTCAATATAAGGGAATGCATCGCTCGGGAACTGGTAGTCTTTGAGGTCTGTCGAAAAGTTACCGCTGTTGATGGTAGGCGCAGGTGCCGTGGCTCCCTGTGCTGGCTCATACGACCCTGCCGTCAACTTTGTCACGACAAGATTGCTATACGAGAAGGTCGTGTACGACAATCCATAGCCAAACTCGTAAATAGGCGTGTCATTGCGCTTGTCAAAGTAGCGATAGTCAATAAAGATGCCTTCGGTAAAATCTTGCTGCGGCCGAGGCGTTGTCGTATTGTACAAGACATCCGTCCCATACGACGCCCGTGAACGGCCCCATGTAAATGGCGTACGCGCAGCTGGGTTGACATCTCCAAAGAGAACATCGGTAATCGAGTTGCCTGACTCCTGGCCCGGGATACCGGCCCAAAGAATAGCCGTAATGTTGGGATGGTCGTACCATTCATCCACAAGAACCGGCCCCGTCGAATGAATGACCACAACCGTATTGCTGCAGACGTTGCTCACATTCTTGATCAAGTTCTCGCCATTGTTCCAAAGCGTTAGGTTCAGACGGTCCCCCTCATTTCCATCCACAGTAATGAATCCCTCGCCAGAGTCTGCATTCACAAACACAATGGACGCAACACCATCCTGCTCTGCCAAGGAAGCAATCGCCTCCATGTTGTAATTGTCGAGGATGCTCTGGTAGTTACCGCCCTCGTCAATTGTTCTTGCTTGCAGCGATGCATCCGGCGTGACGAGATAAGGGAAATTAGCACTGCCCGAGCCCCAGGCCATGCCAAGCGTGCCCCTGTCACAGCCGCGGTCACTGCATCCATTGGGTCCCGAGGGATTGGGACCAGCATCTTCACCAAACACGGCAACAAACTTTGGCTTCTGGAGAGGGAG
This sequence comes from Chrysosphaeria jannelii, assembly GCA_020002325.1. Classification (NCBI taxonomy): domain Eukaryota; kingdom Fungi; phylum Ascomycota; class Sordariomycetes; order Ophiostomatales; family Ophiostomataceae; genus Chrysosphaeria; species Chrysosphaeria jannelii. Next base: position 51,068 of record JAGKRY010000025.1, on the reverse strand, counting down.
CGTTTTGTTGGTGTTCTTTAACAAAACCGTGCCCTTGGCGCCAATCTCCCGAATCAGACGTCCATGGTTGCCACGAACATCCACATGCTCATTGATCTTTTGAATATTCTTTCCAGCAGCCCAATGAAGAGGACCATAGGTGTCGAGCGTCCACGACGCGAAATTGGTAGGCACCTGTTCTCCAATGGTGTTGCCCACTTTGAAGAAAGCAGCCATGATACGCATGGCCATGTCATCAAGACGCCACTCGGGAACCGTGCCATTGAGCACAGACAGCGTTAAATTGGCACCCCAGTAGGTATAGCCGGTGTTGAACAAGGTATCGCCCGGCATGGACATGTCCATGCCAGCAAGAGCCGTATCGACACCGGAATGGTGAGCTTGCCAGTCCGACATGACGAGGCCCTGGAAGCCAAGCTCGCCCTTGAGCAGACCATTGAGCATTTTGGAGTTTTGACAGGCTTGGGAATTGTTCACCTGATTATACGAGCACATAATGGCACCAACGCCAGCACGCACAGCATCTGCAAATGGCCACAGATATAGCTCGTGCATCGTCTTGTCATCAATGTTGGACGAAAGAGTATGTGTGATGTTGTATCCATAGCCAATGGCCTCTCCAACCTGGCGGAAATGTTCCTGCTCATTCCCAATAAAATGTTTGGCCGTGGCAATAATGCCTGCATCCTGAATACCTTTGATGGTTTCTGCCATGGAAATACCGGTCAAGACGGGATCGGGAGAGAAGCCTTCCCAGTTACGGCCACCCTCGGGGGCACGTCCAAGAGGCCCAGCCACAGGCCCTAGTTGCATAGTGATTCCTTTCCCCTTATGCTCTTTGCCCATGGCATAGCCACGGGCATAGAGAAGATCACGGTCCCAAGTAGCAGCAGCTGTTTGGCCCGAAGAGAACACGGAATTAAAGTCTGTGTCGCGAATACCCACAGGGGAGTCTTGCATGCACATGCTCGTAAGACCAAGACGAGGCACAGCGCCGACATTTCCTACGCACTGGAGACCCTCCCAGCTATACGTTTTATTAGAACCAGATCTACAAAAAAGAGAAAGACGATGACTTACCCAACACCCGTTGTAATATTGACCTTTTCCAAGAGGGTCATTTGAGAGACAAAGGCCTTGGCCTGTTCATAGGCAGATGCCCAGCCATCAGCATTTGGATTCATCCATGGTGATGGATACACTGGCGGTGAGTACGCAAGCGGCTTCTGTTCATTCAGTGCCTGTGCAAAAAAGTTAGCCTTGAGAGATTCAATGCGGTGACGGAACGAACCCTTCCGTTATGCAAAGCCGTAGCTGAAGAGATGGTACTGGCTGCCACAAGAGCAGTTATTTTCATCTTGTGCGTTGCCGTCAGAGAAAAAAAAGATGAAAACGATAAGCCGTTTTTACAGACAAAAAAAAAGACCACAAGGGCAAAGGGATAGAAATGAATCTTTATACAGTGATCGACATACACAAGACGCGGAAAATAGGCGTTGTGAGACAAGCGGGTACACGTTACTCTACTTTCAACTTCAAAAAGCCTGGAGGTATTACCTACCAAAACTTGTAAAAGCCTATCGTTTCCTCTTTTATAAAAGTGAGTCCTGTGCTACCGCTGTCTGTTCCCGTCCATGACAGGAACTAGATTCCAAGGAAAGACTTCTTGTCACAGAAAAGAATTATTTATTAATTAAAAAAGACCAAAAATGTATGGAGGTGTCGAGGGATGGTACGTTTCCCCACACTTTGCCGTACCATCCCCCAAATCGAAAAGGAAAGGTATCTTGCGGGGACAGCTAGTACACCCCAGGAACAATGTGCCAACGGACAATCTTCTTGTACTTTTCCCAGTCATCGCCATACTTGCGTGCACATTTTTCTCCATCCCGCATGTCCCGATGCACAAGCAAAACGGCGAAATACACAATGTAAAAATACGTAAAAACCATGCCAAAGCCCCGGGCGGCCCCCGGGGTCAGCACGGCTCCGTCCGACCGGATGTAGTGTTCGCTGCCAGATGCCACCACGGCAGCAGCTGCGGCCGAGTCGGCAGCAAGGACGGCATAGCCAGCAAGTCCCGTGGGTAAGCTGTAGGGCCATGCCTGGATCCAGTCGCCCAGATAGTTGATATGGCGAGCCAGACCCCACCATCCCGAGATGATGAGACGCGACCCGGACTTGGTCTCCATGTACTTGAGATGCGCCACTTTGGAGCCGTTTGGGTTGGTCCGGAATGCATTTTTCTCACTGTTTGCCAGACGGAAAATGGAAAAGCCAGTCACCAAAACAACCGACATGATAGCAACACCAACCCATCCCAGCGTCACTGGGTACGATGCAAGGTAGCGTGTCTGTGTGGAGTAGATAAAGGGCACCCAGACAAGATCGCCAAAGGCCAGCATCATGCCGAATCCGTCTGTTGTAATGTCCATGGTGGTCAAAAGAGCAGACTCCATGATTTGGCTGTCAATAATGTAGATGGCCTGCACGACGGAGATGAAGACAATGCTGTCTGTTACAAAGCCAAAGTTGCGGTACTGCTTCGCAATAAAGGCAAAGTTGAAGAGCATCCAGCCAAGCATGCCAGGACGCAGCTCCATGAACGACTTAATGTCAATTTCGCCCAGGAGAGGAAGCGTAACGCGGGGGTTCAGTTCACGGCCAATAAACCAGTCATACAGCATATTGCCCGTGCAGCCATGCATGGCGAGTTCCCGCAGGTCGCCAGGCATACGGTCCTTTGGCGATGGAACGGAGATGCTGCGGACATAGCAAAAGACGGCAAGGGCCATGGAAATGACGATATTCGTCGTGAGAAGCTCAAGATAGTGGTCAGTCATAAATGTCCACAGGGGGAACTCTGCGCCCTGAGAAAGGGTTCCTGCAGCTGCTATGGAAAGCGTAAATAGATTCGACCGAAGAGCTAGCTGTCAGATACATGCTCCCGCTTATAAATAGCACCAACTGTTGAATTTGTACCGCAGACGGCCGCCATGGGCCAGCTCGACGCCATCACAAACCGTCCCCGGCATGAAGCGCTGCAAAATGGCACTGTAGAAATAGTACGCCAGGGTCCAGCCCGTCACATGCCAGCTCATTAAGCTGCCCACGCCTCGCCAGGCCACCTGCTGCTTCATCTCGTCCCAGTCAATGTACAGCGGATGCAACAGAGCCGGTGCTGGGCATCCTGACACATCATTGCATGCAAATGTAAAGACGTAGAGCAAAAGGGGCAAGCCAAAGCTCACGCCAAAGGCACCGAGACTGTTTCTCGTTAGAATAATAAAGAGAAGATTTAAGTGCAACGACATACGGCCCACCGAACTCGTAATGAGGCTTCTCCTTGGTTTCTACGCCTGCTGCCATGGCCGTTCACACACTCCTGCCATTTCGACCACTAGACGTTGCGTCCATTCAGGCGTACCGCTCCATGTACCACAAAATATCTTATATAATCTTTTTATTGGGGGCGGTCACGTGCTACGGAGAAATGTCGGTGATATGTACGTATCCTCGAAAGTATGGATCCGGCGGGTTCGGAAAAGGGTGACCGAGTGTTAGCTGCATTGATTGGGAAAATTTTGGAGTTTTGCGAGGGGTACATTTCCAACGCTTGCAAAACGTAAAGGGTCCGTGACAAATGCAGAGATTTGCATGGTGACAGTAAATGAATCATACATACGACGGGATGGCACTGGTGCTATGGATTTAAGAAATAACCCCGGTGGATGGGCAGCGTGCATTATAAATACAAAGCTGAAGAGGGCATAGAAGGCCCCAGTAAGCCGTGCGGTTCCCGCTTGCACTCCCCCCCAAAATGATACTTTGTAGGTGCCATTGATAAGGGTACATATAAGAAGGCGGCGGCGGCCATCATCTATCTAAAAGTAAACGTAAAAACCAACAAGCGTAACACTTTCAAGTTTCCACCATGGCCCGTGACCAGTTTACCGGATTCCAAATCAACAGCTCCGACAAATGGACGGAGTTCCATAAGCAGAGCTACGAGGTCAAAGACTTTGGCCCTGACGACATTGACATTAAAATCGAAGCCTGTGGTGTTTGCGGCAGCGATGTGCACACCATTACGGGCGGCTGGGGCGAAAAGGCGTTCCCCCTCACTGTTGGCCACGGTAGGGTTGATTGCGCGGGAAGAACAAGGTCTGACCAGTAGAAATCATTGGCACGGCCACTCGTGTGGGCGAAAATGTCAAGACGATGAAGGTGGGCGACCGTGTGGGCGTGGGTGCCCAGTCGTGGTCGTGTCTCGACTGCAAGCAGTGCAAGAACGACAACGAGACGTACTGCGGATCGCAGATTAGCACGTACGGCAGTCAGTGGCCCGAAAGCGGCCTCATCACGCAGGGCGGCTACGCTGCGAACATCCGCACGCACCAGCACTGGTATGTCGCTGTTGCTGTCCATGGCGTTGTGCTAACAGAACAGGGTGTTCCCCATCCCGGACGAGCTGCCCACGACAGACGCAGCGCCCATGATGTGTGCTGGTCTGACGGCCTACAGCCCTCTGGTGCGCAACGGCTGTGGCCCTGGGAAGAAGGTGGCCATTGTGGGCCTCGGCGGCATTGGCCACTTTGGTTTGCTCTGGGCCAAGGCGCTTGGGGCAGAGACGTGGGTGATTTCACGCACGCACGCAAAGGAGGCAGATGCCATGAAGCTGGGGGCCGATGGCTTCCTAGCCACGGCCGACGAGGGCTGGAACGAGAAGCACGCCATGACATTCGACATGATTCTCAACACGGCCAGCTCGTTCGAGGGCTTTGACCTGAAGCGGTACTTGTCGCTTCTCGACGTGCACGGCCGCTGGGTCAGCGTTGGCTTGCCTGAGGAGGGCCAGAGCCTGGCGATCCGCAACCAGGACTTTATGCGCAACGGCTGTCTCATTGGCAGCAGCCACTTGGGCAGCCGGCGGGAGATGCTGGCCATGTTGCAGCTGGCCGTGGACAAGAAGGTGAAGCCGTGGGTAGAGACCGTCCCGATCAGCGAAAAGAGCCTGGGAGAGACGATGCAGAACCTCCGGAACAACAAGGTCAAGTACCGGTTCTGCATGACAGACTTTGACAAGGCATTTGGGAACTGAGGAGTATTTATTTGGACTTGAATAGACTACCAAAAATGAGAGCAACTTTGAGAACCTCTTGGGCCGCAGCGGTATTACATACTACATAGCATGGTGACGTCCTGACACGTGACAGAAATGACTAAGCAGCACGTGTCTTTTACACGTGCTTCGAAGCCCTAGCGGGGCCACAGCAAATTTTGCGCGCCCCACTCTGGCAGTGGCAAAAGAACATGGGAGGCTCAGCCAAGCGACTGAGCATCGTCACCAACATGAGCGCCGTTAACAAGATTGCTGCGAACTCGCCATCGCGCTCGAGCCCATCGGAGCTGGAGACCAGCATTGCCGGGGCGCTCTTCGACCTCGAGTCCAACGTGGCGGACCTGAAGACGGCTCTGCGAGCTCTTCAGTTTGTGTCTGCGCGGGAGGTAAGATGAAAGAAGACAGGGCACAGCCACGACGAAAACAACTGGATCGACCGTCCCAGCCGGGCTTGAGGAGGCGTGGATTCCGGACGGGAAGCGGTCCATGGATGTTTTTGGGCAAAGCCCCCTTAGCGTCCAGGAGCTCGCATGCTGACTCCCATCGTAGATTGAAGTTGGCCACGGCAAGAAGGCAATTGTCATTTTTGTCCCCGTCCCATCCCTGCTCGGCTTCCAGCGCGTGCAGCAACGGTACGTACGCGCCACGAGAGCACCAGCACAGCTGCTAACGGCACAGTCTGACGCGTGAGTTGGAGAAGAAGTTCCCCGACCGCCATGTCATCTTCCTGGCGTCCCGCCGCATCCTGCCGCGCCCCAAGCGCTCCAGCCGCTCGCGCAACACGCTCACGCAGAAGCGTCCCCGCTCGCGCACCCTGACGGCCGTCCACGACGCCATCCTCAACGATCTTGTCTTCCCCGTCGAGATTGTTGGCAAGCGTCTGCGCACCAAGGAGGACGGCTCCAAGACGCTCAAGGTCATCCTCGATGAGAAGGACCGTGGCAACGTCGACTACCGTCTGGAGTCGTACTCTGAGGTCTACAGCCGTCTGACCGGCCGCCAAGTCACCTTTGAGTTTCCCCAGGCCTCTGCCGAGTACTAGGTGTTTTTTTTCTCTATTATATAAAAAGTAGATGAGAAGGGGGTGTTTTTGCTGTCACAATACAGGGTATTTTTCCATTCTTTTGCTTCATGTCTTCATTCATGTATGTCGTATCCGTCCAATGCCGACGACGCACCAGTAGGACAGCTCCCGCGGCTCCTTGGCCTCCCTGTCCTTGGCCGACTCGGTCTGCGTAGCCTCCCACTCCAGCCGCACATACATGGGGATTTCCACAATGTCCTCGTCCTCGCGCAGCCGTCGCGGGCCCTCGCGCACCTCGGACAAGTCGAGTGAGGGGGCCACCACTTCCACAACCACACTCACCCAGTTGCGTCCACGACGCAGCACCTTGCCCGGCATGGCCTGCTGCGTGCCTGCGCCGCCAGACGCCGCTGTTTCTGCTATTGCCGGCGCTGCTGGCCGCTGCAGAACGTCGTCCCAAATCTCCGAGTTGGCGTCGACATCAAACTCGGGGCACAGGATCGTCACTCGGCTCGAGAAACGCCCGGGCGTCACGGCGGGCGCCGCCAGCGTCACATGCACCTTTTCAAAAATGGGATTATGGAACGTCAGCACATACTGCGTGGGCGCAAACGGCTCGAGAAGACCCCCTGCCAGGGCCGGCGCCGTCTCGATGTACGGCTGCACGGTGATGCTCGGAACACTCCCACTGGCCACCGTCTTCATGCGGTACAGTCTGCTATTGGCCTTGGGATTGGGGCTGGCCACAAGCTGTCGACACACCTGGCACCGCTTGCACCGCTTTGTCCGCAGCAGAACAGGCACGGGCCGCAGCGTGTCCTGGAACCGGGAGCGTCCGTGGAGCGCATGGTCGCCGATATACTCACACTGCGACACGCGCTGCTCTGCCGAAGTCGTGTCCATCCAGGCGTCCTTTTTGCCCAAAAGCCGGGCAATCTCTGCCGTTTCATCCAGTCGAGCTGGCTGAAACCCCTCGGATGCATCCCGGGCCTCGCGCATGGGCTGCAGATGCTGCTGCTTGCGGTCCCGCACACTGGGCACGCCGCCGCTGCGGCTGTACATGCTCATAATGCGTGACAGGGCAATCGGCGACCCAATGGCCCCAAAATGCAGCCCGTACGGGCTGTCGCTGCCCCTTGCCGTGCCCGTCTGTGAGACAGGCTGCTGCTGGAAGAACCGCAGCAGCCGGTCATACTGCGTCTTGGTGTCCATCCCATCCACGCTGCTCACCATGCCTTCTGGCTCCTGTCCATAGCGTGGTGCCGGTTCGGACGCCGCGGCCAGCTCGCTATCGATGCTGGAGAGCCCCGTGCTCAGCGGCGATGCTGTCTTGGCCCTTGCGTCCCCTCGTGGCACGCGCAGCTGCCCCCCGTTGCGCACTTTGGCCAGCTGGTTAAAGAGCCCATTGGCCTTTTCAAAGCGGATGCCAATATCTGCCGTGCTCCACTGGCAGACCGGACAGAGCATCATGTACTGTGGCCCCTCGGTTCCACTGCCCACACCCGCAGCCTCTGTCTCTACTGTTGTCAACGGCGCCACGCAGACTGGGCACTGGAAGCAGCTCCGTGTGCATCGATTGCCGTCTGTCCTCAGGCTGCTTGTCGGCGTTTCCAAAAGGCACGCAGGACAGTAGTACGTCACGGTCTCGTCCGCCACACACCTCGGGCACCGAATGTCGTGGCACACCCCACAGTAGAGCATATATTCCAGCGGATAAAGACTGTAATTGGCCACGGGCCGTTGCTGATCAAATGCATTCTCATACTCCTCGCCGTCCTCCGACGTCTCGCCTTTCTTCCCTGCTTCGCCGCCCTTCTTCGCGCCCACCTTGCCCGAACACGGGCATTGGATGTATATGTACGGCTTGAATGACGCCATGGCCTCTCTGTCCCCTCGTCCTCTTGTGCCCTGGTGCGAATATGGCGGTGGGCGGCGGCAGAATGTGCTATGGCTGCACTATTGCGTGCCGTCAGCCTTGATTTCTTGAAAGGCCCTTGGAAATAACACCGAGTCCCCGACGTGCACAACAGCAGCCGTTCAACATGGTGACTGTGAAAAAATAACATAAAATAAAAATGCAAAAATAAAGGCCCAACCTCGGCGAGCGGGGCAAGTTCTCCATGATGGCGTTACGCCACTCTCCCACGCCTTGCTTAGGCCCCCTCGCTAGACTCTCTTTGCACCAGCGCCGTCTACGCAACTCGCAGACTCGCAGAACCCGAAGCGAAACGTCACACACACGCAATACCCGCGTATCAATGTGCCGATCCGTGGGCATCACGTCGTGGAGACTAATCGTGTAGATCATCCTCTCCATTTCATGACGTATGGCTCCCTTCATCGTACAAACAAAAGGTCTCACCTGGCTGATCATGGGCTACTGAAACAAAGAAACAAGACCTTACTTGTCCGCTTCCGGCCCTTCCCCTCCTTCATCCATCGCGAAAACCCAACGTATTCGGAAACCCTCCAGTCAAAGTTTCTCCGTAGCTCTGCCTACTCTCGGCTCTCTTCAGCTCCTGTCCGTAGGCACACCATACCCAACTTACCACTCCATGCACCTCTAGGATTCATAAAGTGCCGGTTTTTATTGTTTTATTTCTTCTTTAAAAAAAAAGGTGACTTCATTGATTCATGATCCGGTCTGCATAGCGGGCCTGGTGTGCTTTTGGATATCGGAACATCCACCAGTGTGCGGAATCGTCCATGTTTCACAGACGCCTCGCATAGTATCATTGATTTTTTTGTATGTAAAACATAGAAAAAAGAAATGATGGGTCCAGTTCATCCTCTTGGCTTCCTCCACCATCATCAAGCATCGACTTTTAAGAGCTGAAGCACCCATAAACGTCATCGACCTTTCCAGAACCATCACATTTTGGAAATTAAAGCCAAAAAAAATCACAGCATCCAAGCCTCGGTCCAATACCATCCATGACCCTTGTCTCCCCCAACTTGCGCGCGTTCACCTAATACTATGTACACTTTATAATCAATAATTAATTTTCTTTTTCTCGTCTCGCCCATTTCGTATTGCTGTCAACCGCATTCACACCTTTAATTTTTTTGGTTCTTGCACACTCTTTTCGTCTTTTCCATCTAGTTTTTTTTTTTTTTTGATCTCAGCCTCGACTTGGAATTTTTGGCCATCTTTTACGTCTTCCAAGGTTGTACACTTGTAAATCGCAAGTACAACCACTTGCTAGGCGAATCGAGCCTTTTAGCTCTTCATAAAATAGACTAGTGTCATTCCCCGCTAGGCTTTTTTTTATTGTTTGGACTTAGCTCCATTTTGGCCATGGAACGCTGAAAGATCTCAAAGAAAAAGAGATCCTCATGGGAAAGAGCTTGAAAAAACAAAAAAAAATAAAACGGGAATGGTACAGATCATGGACACTTTGTCTCACCTTTGAAGAGTGAAATAATGGATAATGTTAGGAATGTTTGTATTCCTGAAAATTTTTGGCCTTGAAATCTTTCTCTTTCGCCAAGGACAAGATGGAGATGAAGCCGCTTTCTTGCCCAAACACCAAAGACGCTCGCTCACGTTGAAATGAAAATAATAAAGAAAAAGAAAAAAAAGAGATCAGCTTGTCCCAGATTCATGAGCCCTTCTTGACGCCACGAGCCACAAACGGAAAAGAATGAAGCGGTGGGTTGGCTTTTTTTGTGCTCTGGTCAAACACGGTGATGACAAAACCGGTACATCTCTTGAGCGGAGATGTCAACCAAGCAAGTTAAAAGAATAAATCAAAAAAATGGCCGAAAAAATCGCTCTTTCAAAAACAAAATAAAATAAAATCATAAAACCGCCATGAGATGTATTTTGGTAGATTGCGTTTTTAATACATCGTCATCCCCGTTGAAAAAAAAAGTTCCAGCAGAAGAAAAAAAAATAGACGCAAGGATACATAGAAGTGCTTTTCAATTTCCTTTCCCCATTACGATCACATTTTCTCGCCATACAATTTTACTCTTTTTTCTTCCTCGATTCCTCAACTGGTACATTTGAACCACTCCTTCACTCCTTGCTCGCCTTCTTCTTTTCTTTCAATTCCTCCAGTTAATCTTTTTTTTGGCAAGTTCCAAGGCATTCCAGAGGAAAGGGAAGGGGAAATTTTAAAAAAAAAAGCACAAAAAGGGCGGATCGACCATCACCCACCCGCACTCGCAAAACTTCACTCATCTTGTACTGCCATTACCATTTCACAAACCGAGTGTCTCGACATGAACCCCCGTTTACAATAATCGTAATTGTCTGGTGACAAGAGAAAAGCGAGAGAAAAAAAACACAAAGTAGAGGGGTAAAAAAAAAAAAATGGCATATCAAATCGAATCAAGAGGCCGTGTATGGAAACCACGCAGAGCTGAGGAACCAAAAATACTACCTGCCAGCACATTAGAACCCCGTTGGACACCACGACATACTGGTGTCAAGTTATGGGACGGAAAACTGAAAACAACAACCCCATGGGATGGTCTTCGAAGAGTATGCTTCTTTCTTTTTTTTCCTTTTTCCCCCTTTCATTCTGACCATTAGGATCCTGAGCTGTGGTTCTCAAATGGAAACTGCTTTGTGCATCTGTATGCACTCGGCCAGTCACAGCGCGGACCATCGTTCCGGGTGCCCTACTCTGCACTGCTGTCAGCCCAATGCCAGCTTTTCCTGGACCAGTTTGTTGTCGAAACAAATGTATGGGACGAAGGAATGCATAACCATGTACCGCATCTTCTCAACAACGTAAACGTCTTCGTGGCGCCACCGCCCAACACTGACCGCGAACAGGTCTTTCTCTACTACCTCGCCATCCGAAACCTGCTGGCTTGGGCATGCGGGCGTCAGGTGGCTGGCGAACAGCTCGGAAGCGCGCTCTCAGGCTTGTACAGCGCCATGTGTGCATTGCGACAGCAAGGCGTTGACAACAAGCAAGATTTGCTATGTTACCTCGAGGACGAAGGCTACCTTGCCATGGCAGCCCATGCAGAATACGCTCTCGCAATGTTGCATTTAAGCGAAACGATGCAACTGCGCTCGCTTTATATTGACGCCTTCTCGCATTGTGTCGGCATGTTTGGCGGCATCGAATCCACCCCGGGCGCTTCCCTCTCATCATCATCTCTCACCTCTGCCCTGCGCAAACGCGTTCGACGAGCACGCATCGAAATGGACACTCGTCTCGGCAAATTGGGGGCCAGTCTCTCCGACTTTTGCCAGGAACAGCTCCTCGCCTCACAGTCCGGATGGAGCATCGACGCCAAATCACATCTCTCACAGTTCTGCTCCTTTCTTCGCACACACTACGCACACCGACTCGGCACATACCCCCCCCCTTCCATGGATACAAGAGTCAGTGGCCTCATCTTGGCGGCGCCCATTCTCCGCACCATGTCAGAAGACTTTGCTGCTATCTATGAGTACCTGGCCGACCAGAACTCTGACAAACCGGTCGAGGTTGTGCAACGAAGCTTTTCAAAGGCATCCAAGCCGTCAAAACTAGCAAAACCAATGCGTTCTGCTCTGCCAGACGAAGGCGTCTCCCTTTCCGACTGCATCTCTGCCTTCAACGACAAGCAAGGCTTTTCGCCTCTCCCCTATTCCCTGCCCATCCTCCCCAATATTCCATCCTCCGACCTATCTCCCAATCCCTCAAGCACCGCGAGTCCAAACCGTCCTCGTCGTCTCTCGTGGCATCGCCTGCTCTCCAGCCGTCCGGACAAGGAAAAGCTGCGTCCCGACGAGCGGCTTTTGGCCAGTGCTGCCCTCCTCAAAGCCTGCAACACGATAAAGGGCCACGTTGCTCGCAACGAGCTGGTTCTTGCTTACCGTCAGTTTGAAGAGGCGTGCATCATGGAGTCCAGCCGTCTTGGCATCAGCATTGCTAGCGGACGCAAGATTAGGTGGCTCGTCGTCTACGCCGTCCACCAGACACTCCTCTGCAAGTTCCTGCCATCGCCCCCAGAGGTCCAGGGCGCCAGTGTCGTTGCCTACCACACATCCATCTCGCCTAGCCTCCTTCCGAAGTGGGACGCTGCACCTTCCGTGTCTGCGCCAGGACCCGCAGTAGCAGCAGAGGACCCGGCCCGCTTTCTTGATATAGTAGCTTCCGAATGCAGAAGGAACCCATACGCAACGATGCCCCGCACGTCCATGGAAAGCAGGATGCCCAGCGTTCTTTCCTCCATGGACGACACTCTCCATGAGTCATTTGGCGGCTTTCGTTTTTTTGAGAGACCCACCCCCCGGCCCCAGTCACCTGCCCGCTGTATGTCCCTGAACGCACTGTCCGTGCCCTATACGCCCCCTCTGTTGTCGTCTCCAATGGAAGCTGCCATGGCAGACCGCAACAACACCACGTCGCCGGCCTTTGTCGATATCCGGCCTGATATTGACTATCTCGGTCTTGGCAGCCGTCCTGACACTGGTCTTTCGGAAGATGAGGCCGATGTAGAAATTGTCGTTCTTCCACGCTCCCGCAGTCTCAGCCGTAGTCTCTCGCAAAACACCGTCATACGACGGTCCATGAACATTTTCCGGGCCAATGTCCCCAACGACCGCTCTGTGCCGCCATTGTCCTCGTCGACGCGGCGTTGGCGAAAGAAGAGCACCGAGGATATGCAGCTGGAGCCGTCCCCAGCCTCTGCCGAGCCGCCCCCTGTGCCCTTGCGTGCCAAGCGGAACAGTCTCCCCATTCCGGGCCTCATGCGCGACCGCAATGCCACTCCCTACCATGAGATTATGGTGCACGGCTACGGCAATGGCACGAATTCCGTCCGTTTAGCCCTTGGCGCCGAAGAAAAAGACGCCGACACGCCGTCGACGGTGCGTTCGCTCTCTACATCGTCGGCCAACTCCAAGACGTCTGCCAACACGGCCCTGACAGAGCCGGACAAGGAGCGTCTGCACGTCGTGATCCCGCAAACACGTCCCCAGCCATCCTCTCATCCCATGTCTGCGCCTGTTTCGAGACGCTCCTCGAGCGTGTACAGCAACGACAGCACCCCAGCCATCCCCCCTCGCCACCGACGCCCCCCCCTGTCCCGGCGTAGCAGCGCCTCGTCGAATGCGTCGCGTTTCGAGGATGTCCCTGCACCCCTCACGCTTCAGCACCCAAAGTCCGCAAAACCCAACATCTTTGCGGCCTTCCACTCTAGTCTCTCGCGTGCCTCGTCCGTGTCCTCCTCCATGTCGAAGCTGTCCCCAAGACACATCCCTCCTCCTGTCCCTGTTCGCAACAGCGCTCGCCGTCGCTTCAGTCTCTACAGCACGGATGAACGCCTTGATCTAAATGACGAGCCGCGCACTGCGTCGGGAGCATCTTCCCTCACGTCTTCTCCTGTTATCGGCGCCGATGCCCATACTCCGGCAGCATTTGCTGGTGCTTCTACACTCTTGCGAAGTGTGCATGAGGATGATGAACAGCCAATGCCTCGACGCCCAGTCCATTTCATTTCAACAGCCAATATTGCAACCCGACAGAACAGCACAATGTCGCCTGAGCCAACCTCTCCAGAATGGGAAAAATTCTCTGGTGGCATTGGTGGCCTCACCACTCTTTAATTTTCTTTTTTTTGTCCCTTGTTCTTTCTCTTTTTTTCTTGCAGCAGGCTGCTTGTATTTTTATCCATCTTTCATTTGAGATACCCTGCCCAACCTGGCATGATTTTCATTAGTTTCTCATAGCTTCACTCTTTATGTACACTCTACGGCAGTCTTTCTTTCTTTCCTGTTATTATTTTCTTCAATAACATAATGTAGAAACGAAGATATATATATACGGAAATTTCCATGTCCACTTGAATCAAAATATAAAGAGAAGATTAGTCCTCCTTTGGACCATTTGTCAATTCAAACACGGAAAGAAACTCGCTTCCCAAAATGTACATCATATAGGCAGGAAAAACAAGCCACATGCCACTATTCGTTAGTTTACACATCATCATATTCTCGTGTCGTAAAACGCACTTGGGAATGATCCAAAGGAAAACAAGAGTGTACGGGTCATTATGTCCGATGTTGTCAAAGTCGGAAAAATACTCATTGAGCCCTGAAATGTTAAATTTTTTCCTGTCCATTCATCAAACACCTACAATAAAGAGCAGTTTTGCTAAGCGTCATCGTCGCTGCCGTGAATGCTAGCAGTATGGCGCGGCCTGCGAAACGGCCCCTTAGCACCTTGCCACCACCTTCCATCTGGCCATGCGCTTGCCAAATATAGAGAAATGCCATATACAAGGCCGTTTCCAGGGCATTCAAAACACCCTGGGCAGACGTGAAGCCATTTCCAGCATTGAATTGCTTAAACCCATACACATGGTCAACTTCACCATACAGTGCATAGGGCTGCCAAATCGGCCAGTGTAAAGAGCCGCCAGGCATCGTGTGCGGCCTCATTAGGACATAGCCAGTATCCCAAATGACGAGAGGAAGAGATACGGCCATCCATAAAATAGTGAACCGGTCAGGGGTATATGACCATGATGACGACGGGACGGCTTCTTCACGGCCGTCTTTTCTAGTCTGTGGAGCAACAGACGTATCCGCGCCGGAGCGAGTGTGCACCATTGTAAAGTCTTCAATCTTTGGTCAAAAGTGCAAGGTTCCTGCCCCCTTTTTTCGGGGCGGTCATGTGCCTCCGGAAGCTGAAGTATCGCCTGATCGACACCACTAGCGAGGCTTACGTGAGTGCGTATACACTTAGTAAGGCGCGATGTAAAAATATATGGACGTCGCATCTGTACAACACCATCATACTACTATTGAAATATTGAAATATGTACACAAAACAGAAATAACCTTGGCTCATTCAAGCCACATCATACATCCGCGAATTCGCTCAAATTTTTAACAGAAGAAATAGAGCATACATGCTTTAGCTCTGTAATACTACGTAGCATGCACAAAGCAATACTCTCACCCTTCAATGTACTAGGAGTGCAAAGTATGCATGCACCCGACATTCATCGTATCCAAAAGAGGTAAAGCAAACGAAACTAGTGCACTCACACATCACCAATATTGTCTCAAGTTTCCCCTATTCCATTCCTTTGACCGGGTAGGTGGCACATTTCACGCCATTGGACTTGTCTTGCACGACTTCAGACGAACAGGTTTTTTTATTTGTGCTGTTATTCGTCAAGCATGCCATTTTGGGCATCTCGCTAATTTATCACACCGTCTTCTTGTCTACATTTCTTCTTTTACCATCGACTTGGGCTTGATGCTTTGGGATTGCAGCCATCCCATACGAGTATCAGATCTCTCTTCAAATTTTCACATACCATGGACCATTAATTTTTTAGCTGTAGATATGTAAAAATAACTTTTTTATCGCTGTCCTTTTCCATCCCCCACCATGGACTTCAGCTGATGGAAAAATCTAATAATATTTCATCATCACGTTTTGAACGGCCTCTCCACATAGGATGAGTACACTTCACGAGAATCATGCACCTTGTCGATCTGAATTTTGAAAACTACACAATGCCAAGTTCTAGATGCTTTGCCCACTATCAAAACTTGGTTCATATCATACTAATGAAGCGGTGTCGAGAATGCATTTGGGCAGAGAGAGAAAACGTAGGGGATCTCACTTAGCGGTGAAAAGAACAGGGTTTCTATGACCTTTTTGGAGGCCAAATATTTAGAAAAGCTGCGTTTAAGAGCGGTGACACGAACCGTTGTTTCTCTTGTCTTCATCTACGCCCAAAATTGATTCCTTTTTTTCCAAACGTATCCAAATTGATGTAATCTTTTTTTTCAAAAAAAAAAGGTATTAGAATTCGAGATTCATTTCTTTTTTATCATTTTCATATTTTCATCGAGATTGTAATAGTATCTGATTTTACTTCTAGAACTAATGTACCCTGTGATCATCACCACGAACAGTATGTTTTGCCATGTCTAGATAAAGCGTGTTGAGAAATGCTTTTTTTTATCTTCATGACGTTATCCCGCGCTTACGGGCGTATTGAGTTACCATATAAATTAGTATACTTTCAGAAAAAAAGAAAAGACACTGAAAGACAAGGCACAACTAGGAGTACGATGCAGTTGTCCATCCGATTCGGCCCTCTCTTTTCCTGTTGGGTTTCTTTCTATGGTTTCCAAAATAGTTGAGGCTCATTTTATATATTTTATGTATTAAATATATGTGCTACAGACCGATTTTACAACGTTCTGCAATCCCATGTCTTGGCTACATTCGGCCAATAAAACCGCTGGCTAGAACATCAGACTCTAGTCAAGTATGTACAATGTACATCTTTCATGAACGAACAGTGCATGAGAAAAGCAGCAAAAGAAACTTCATTGTAGTGAAGAGATGAGGTACATACGTTGAAAAAAAAAGAAGAGGCAGAACCAACACTGCAAATGAACGTACATACGAGGATACTGAGTACAGTAAAAACAATATGTACATATTGTGAAATAAAAAAGGTCTCTATTGAGGCTAATCAAACAGTGTCCTATTCCACAATGGGAAGCTGCAGATTTTAGCGGTCTGAATGTACTATATTTTATTCCGAGGTAAAAGGTACTGTAGCATTGATGATTTGGCACGAACGTTTCTATTGGCAGAAAGCCGATCTTTTTGCATTGGGACGGAGATGCAACTTCCTCCATTGGCAAGACGGTATTCTTGCTTTTGCATGCAATTGTAGCGGTAAAATACATCCGTAAATCATTTTCCCTGTTTTTGCAATGCAATTTCTAAAGCAGGAAAGCAAAATTATTCACCGCTTAGCAAGTATGTATAAAAGAGAAAGCAAAACAGAGAAAAGAATAAAAAAAGAACGGTTGGATGATCTGGGGATTTCTTGTAAAAGTCTACCTCTAATCTTACATGCTGCAGTGCGCTGCCAAAAAAAAGGCCACCTAGCGTAGCAGTGACTCTCAATAGATAACATACATACATACTGCAGCATAAGCCAACTCGCCACTTTTTTTTATCATTTGCCGATCATGTTGGGTCGAATCTTGAATCTTTTTCTCTTTCCGAAATCTGTCCATTGATTCGAGAGAAACCTCATCTTTATACGAAGCGTTTTTGCGAAAGTATATATCAGCAATGCATTTATGCGTAAACTACATATTATTTCACAAAGAGTGCATCTCCACATCGTCCATAAAGCCAGATTCAGCACTCTAGCTGTCAAGTAATCGGCCCCCAAAAAAGAATAAACTGTTGTGGATTTACGCTTTGAATACTTTTTAGGCTATTTTTTGATCCAAAAAGGGTCTCCAAGTAAGCTGCATTGATTCTGTTGCATTGCCAGCACCACCCTGTTTTTCCTGTTGAGGGGAGCTTATGTAACGCATTTTGCTACATATTCCAAAAAAAATGCTTAAATTATGCTGTTATGCTCAAATCAATTCGTCCCAATTGAGCACGATCACCGAGAAACTCGGATTGGCGCATAGCGAACAGCTTGCCCCACTTGATCTTCAACGGTCTTCAAAAACACGGCGGAAGGACAAGCCGAAAAAAGGCAAAGATCATCACTAGTTGTACACATGTACCAACAAATAGATCTTGAGCAAATCGTTTTTTTTTTCTCTTTTGCGTCAAAGAACGCCGTTGCAGAATGTATTTTCTTCCACATAGAATTTTCCTCCAGCCTTTTGAAAATTATGCTCAACATGTACACTCCAAAGTGAGTCAAGAATGAAGGAGGGGCTATTTTGAAAGTATTTCATGTCTTGCATGGAAACAGCTGAATGTATGTAGGATGCCACATATGTATGTACAGTAAACCATAAATCAACTGCGTTGAATTAAAAAGGTACATTATGTAGTGATATGTGAAGAAAATGACGGACCACTTGCCTAGAGAATTGAGCAGGGTTCATGGGAGAATGAAAAAAGGTTCGTTGTTGCCATGCTGCTCTTCGTATCAGGATACCTACGTCAAGAACCCCCATCATAACCAAAAAAATAAAGAAATGAAATGAATAACAAAGAGCCATTTTCCGAGAAAAAAAGAAAACAAAGACAGATGCGGAGTGAATAATAAGGAAAAAGAAACACAAAGAAGTGGCAGGCAAAAGTACGGGTATTGCAAAATGCGTCCTGGTGCACGAGTGCAAAGAAAAAAAGGTATACAAAGAAGGCTCTTCTCTCCTTTTTTCGTGGCAAACGCCGCTGATGAAATGCACATGCCTCGTGAACTGCTAGTCTAAAGGAAGATTCCGTGGTGATATTCTACACTCATTTTACATCAACAAGAGAAAAAAAACAAGAGCAAGAAAGAGTAGTGGACAAAAAGTGGAAGATGCCAGATTTCTCCGCTCTTGATCTCCGTAAGTAGCGGCTCTGTTCTGGGAAGACGAGCCGCAATTCGCACTTTCATGACCGCTTTTTCCATAGTCCATTCAGGCTACCTGCATGAGCACTAGTAGAAACTAAAAATGCATGCATTTTATCTAGTTCGTTGTGGTTTCTTTTGTTTGCTCATGCAGGAGAGTGTTGGTCATAGGACCCCTCATCACCACAAATACCCCCCCTTCTTCCTCTGCCGCAAATTTTCTTCCATACTAGGAAAAACATAAGCTATACATTATGCATCTCTCTATTTCGGTCTTATTATGTACCCTCCCAACGTCTTTACAACAATACCAAGGCTAAAGGATGTCAATCTGACAGCTGGATCTTTCATTTTGTATGTACATTCACCGTTAGAAGTCTCACTTTCTTTGTTTATTTCTGCCTTAATTTCAAGCAGGTCTGAAACAGCATGCTCCACAGCTATACGGGGTCGAGCGAGCAAAAAAAAATTCGACGTGGTCTGGAAGCGCATGTGTACATCTTTTTGCCATTCTTGCTTTCACCTTTTTTTCATGTCTCAATAAGCTGGGGAATTATTAAGCACTAAAACTAAGAACGGCCCGTTATCTTGGGCAACGGGATATCTAGTAGATCATTCATTTCTACTCTTTGATCTTTGGGTCATGTTTGATCAACGTGAAATTTTATACTTTTGATCCTCGATTCTTTGCATTCTATTCAATTTTATCTTGATGATCATACGAAGTGTACACTAAAAGTATTTTTAGTTGTATTGATCTGATTTTTTGGCAAAAGGCAGAAATATATGAGGAAAAAATGGCAAAACGAGAATCCTTGTGGGGGGCTGCTGCACAGATTATTTGTAGGCCAATTTCTTCAGCCATTTTAAAATGTTATTACAAAGGCTAAAATATATCAGCCAGAATACATAATACATACATTTATGAAAAGAGAAGCAGCCACGACGCTGTGTGGAGGATTGGGTCATGCAAGAAAAACCTCGTAACAATTACCCCAAAAAGAACCATGCAAGGCTCCCCTTTTTTTCAACGGTCAAGGTGGACAGTATGTAGACATATGCCCAACATTTTTTAGGCTGAACGAAAGCAAAAAGGAAGAGCTGCATACGATGTGGAGTGGCTCTATCAACAAGAAAGTATCTTGCATGCAAAAATATTGTACATGAACAACCAGGGATTTGTGCACATCAATTGTGCCTTGGAATTTCTTCAATTATTGTGGGGATGCCCTTGAGTAGACATAAAACAAGAATTCAAGAAATTTAATCTTTCAGGCTATTTTTTATTTTATCTTGACCGTATGTTCAGATTATTTTCATGGGAAGGGGGGTATTTTGTCCACTACCTTTTTTTCGCAGAGCCCCTCTTCTCAACTTGAATAGGAATGATTCTTTTGAGGACCTTGAGAGTTTTGTCTTTCGTCTTTGCCATGAGTAGAGTACGACTTCCATCTTGATCCGGGCCGTCATTACCTAGATTAAAAGAAGATTCTATGCAAAAGTAATTAGGTGATGATCGTGGATCTAAGATGGTAGTAGATTGATTGATGGATTGAAAAAATCTCATCTTGAAAAAAAAAACGGAGGGAATAGATTAAACTCACTGGGCAAGGATGGACTTACTGTGCACTCGCTCTGTTGTCACCACTGAAAAGGAACAAGAGAAAACTGATATTTACAGGAGTGTAATCCCTGTAGTTTTCTGACTTTTTGGTTCAAAAAGATGAAAGATGATAGCTTGATGTAGGCACGTATTGATGCATTATGCATAGCTCCTTTTAACGGTGGCGTGATCAAAGGAAGTATCCACAAGAGTTCCAAGAGTCACTCTGTAGATAAATCTCTTCCGTATCAACTCTGGTTTATTTTGCCGCCGGGAGGAGACATTTAGCTGTAGGGCTAACATTAAATTAGTGCAAGAGACGTTGCCTAAAAATACGATATAGAGGCAAAAATAGCACTAAAAGGCCGTACATCATAGTCTATTGGGTCCTTATCATCTTTTCCGTTCCGACGGAGTACCGTGAATACTCTTTCGTGATGTTTTGTTTTTTTGGATAATTGAGCGAGGATTGATCCACCAGATCCATGTAGTGGTGATATCTCCGAGGGAAATTTTTTTTTTCTTTTTTTATAGTAGGTGCTGCTCATCGCCGATCTTCATCTATACATGTACGGAGGGGGGGGGTTTATCTTTGACTACGAAAAAAATAAAGAAAAAAAGCAAAGCCCATAATGGAAGGAAGAATGATACTTTGAATTACATTGCAATACTCCACACCCCGGGTACCGGCGATGACTACCCCTGTAAGTATAACCTGTCATAATTGCCGAACCATCTTGTCAGGTGGCAAATCTTTTCAACGGCTTGATTAAGATTGATACGGCTCTCGCTCTCACTCGATAGCCGTTGAAAATCATGAAATAAAAGAATGCTACCGACTTTTCTAAGAAAGGACGTTAAAGTAAATGTTCAATTGGCTAAAAGAAGTAGACTTGGGTTGCATGGAGAATGATCACTTTCTAATGCATGCAGAATACATACATGGTGTGAGGGAGTGAAAAAAAAAACTCTTGAAATGCTTTGCAGATGGTCCGTCATCGAGGTCCCTTTTCAAAAAGAAAATAATCGTAGAAAGAAGAAAAAAGAACTTTTGCGTTGTAAAAAAATTGCAAAGGTAAATTCCCAAAAATGTACATGGTGAGGAAAAAAAAGCCAAAAGAAATAACCCCAAGTCCATACTCGATGAGAACGCATACTCTTCTCGTCTTGCGTGTTCTGCCTGTTCTTCTCTGGCTATAAAGATCGTGGCCATTCCCTCTTCCGTCTGGTTTTTTGAACAAACAGCCTCCTCACTCTTCTCCCAAACACTTTTTTCAAACAACACAAACCATAAATTCAAATTCCCATATATACCTCTATCTTTCCATTTTTCATCATCTTTCTCTCATACTCTTTTTTTTAAGATCTTTTTTTTTGGTTCCTGAGCCTCATCTTCCCCTACCACCAGAGATAAACTAGTTCGGCTTCTCGCACGTTGAAACTGACCTCCTTCTTTTTGACCGTTTTGTCTTTCTGAAAGAGACGTACTCCGGCTTTTTTTATTTCTTTCTGGGTGGCATTTTGCATTTATTACTATTTTTTTCTGTATTCTGCTCCTACTCCCATCATCGGGTTCATTCATTCGGTAAGTATTCACTTTTTTTAATTCTTTGGGCGAAAATGCACATTCGGCAAAATTGCTGGATGGAGATGGCCTAACCAAAACATTCCCGTCGTCTGTTTTCCCGCTAGTTTTGAAACTGACAGTTAGATTTCCACTCTTCTAAAGCACGCTATACCAGTCACCACTTTACCATCATAGCCGCACAGTAACAAGCGGTGAAATTGTATTTGTACGTCGGGATTATTCACTGCTTTCCATTGAAGATAAAGATACTAATGGATAAACATAGATAGGATACTCTTCCAAAAAGTCGGTGTTATCACCCCATTTGGCATTCCGAAATTTAGGACAAAGACAAGCTACTTCACTGTCTATCATTGCAAGTACCCTGCTTAACTTTCTTGCTTTTTCTAGCGGTCTGAAAGTCTATCCACTTTGGTAAGTCTTCCCCTCTTTCTTTTCTTCCCCCCTCTCGCCTATACTGTGCCTTTCCGAACCCTTTGAAAGAAGTGTTTTTTTCCCCTTCCCTTGAAAAATATCCAAAAGAAAGCCCCTCATATTGTCTTATTTTCGATATATATCCATCCATCTTCTTCGACGCAAGCCAAAAATTTCTTCTCAACAATTACCAACTCGACTTCATCCCCGCTCCCAGCAATAACTATTGGTCCCACATCAATAGGACTTGTTGTCATTCACCTTTCATTAGCATTGTTTCCATTGATTACCTTTTGCACTTCAAGTTATTAACAAGATGGCCAGAATTGAAGACCTCCTTGTACAGACAAAGCCTCGCTTGGATACTGAAAACCAAGAAGAACCTCCCTTCTCCCCATACTCGTCTTCACTTTCTCGTATGTTTTTTTTTTTTTTTTTTCTTTTTCAATACCTCAAAAAGTCCTATTTTGAGTCCTATTTTTTCACCAACAAAAATTGCAAACAAAAGAGCCCCTCAACTAACAACAATAGAAAAAGAAGCTTTTCGCCCTTGCCCAGGTTGCCAAAACTGTTACCAAAACCCACCACCATCGGAAGAGATGTTTCCCACAACGGAGCCTCCTCAATTGACGTCTTACGACTCGTATGCCACTGTTTTGTCCACTGCTGGGCCTTCAGAGTCTACTTCTGTCTATGACAACCCGGCTTCTCCTGACCGCAAACGCAAGAGAATGTCCCCCATCATGATTGAAGGCCCTGTTACGGCCGCTACTTCTCCCCAAGCCCTTTTGTCTTCTCCCAGCGAGGCCATTGCTGTCACGTCTGCTGAAGAGATGCTTGCCCCCATGACGATGCAGCCTCAGGTCAATGTCCCCACGACGTTTGGCGAGCCCCTTTTCCCCAATGCCCCTGGCCTTGTCTCTGGCCCCCCTTCGGCATTCCTTTTCAACAGTCCTTTGGCTGTTGCTGCTGAGGCCCATGACCTGGCGGCCCCCCTTGAGCAGCTGCGCACGCAGTCGGCCCCTGTCTTTAATGGCGGGCCCGTTTCAGGCCCTGACCATCTCGGCATGGCTGAGCAGCGTTTGAAGAGACGCCGTGTCGGCATGTATGGGGAAGAGTCTACCTTTGACTTTGAGGAGTACATTTCGGTTTCCCCTTCTCACCATGTGTCTGCCGCAGAAATGCTTGCTAGTGGCCAGCATCCGATGACTCTGGCGCCTTTTGACATGACGATGCCGTCTGAGGCCAGCCCTTCCACGCCCCCACAGGCCTATCAAAGCTATGATGGAACAGTTTCGCCTCATGACCTCCATTACCAGACGTGCATTGATGCCCAGGCCCAGGAAAGCAGCCATGCTATGTACCCCCATCCTCAAGTGCAAGCGTCCCAAATCTCCTCCTACCCTAACATTGAAGAGAGTGAGTACATGGGCCCGTCCTCGCCTGGTTATGCCACTCACATGGCCACGGCACAGACTGTGCTTTCTCCTATGGCCCCTTTGGAGGCTGCAAGCCACCCTTACAGCATGCCGCACGAGCACTACATGGCGCCGGCCATGAGCCACTCGCTGAGCCTCCCCATGCCCACGGCTATGCATGTCCCCGTGGCTGCCCCACACATGGCTGACATGGCTGACATGGCTCTCCCGAGTCCGGAGGCCCAGGACTTGCACGGGGCCTACATTCCCGGTCACACGCATGTCTCTCATATTTGTCGCCGAGCTAGTCCTATTCTTAACTACCACTGCGCTTTGCCTCAGATATACCCTGCCATCATGCAGAGCCAGCCTCACATCAAGTCCAAGGTCAAAAAGACGCATCGTGTCTCTTCCCAGACCTCTTCCCCCAAGCGGAGAGGCGGTCAGGCCAAGCATACGCAGACGGACCCCCAGCGCTTGCAGAGTGACTACCTTTTGCTGCAGCTGAAGCGTGAGGGCTACACCTACCGCGAGATCCGTGAGCGTGGCAAGTTCCGCGAGGCCGAGTCTACTCTTCGTGGCCGTTTCCGGACGCTGACCAAGAACAAGGACGAGCGTGTCCGGAAGCCGTCCTGGTCAGAAAAGGATGATCGTCTTTTGGTTATGGCTGTGCGGAGCCTTGCCCGTGGCCGCAAGATTGGCACGTTCAAAATCGCTTGGAAGTCTGTGGCCGACTATATCACCGAGAATGGCGGTAGCTACAGCTTTGGAAACACAACCTGCCGCAAGCGTTTTGATCTTTTGGTTGAAGAGGGCCGAGCCCCAGGTGTTTCCTTTGTCGAGGACACTAGTGCACCACCCGAGTATGATTCGGAGGACGACATTGACGAGCAATGGTAGAGGGTTAGTGGTTTTTTATGGAGGACGAATGCGTTTGGACATGGGCTTGCATTTTTGGAGGACAACCGTTGGTTTTTTTTCTTTTCTTTGATCTTTTTTTTGTTTTGTCTTGATCTGTTTTCTAGTTGGTCATTTTGCACTTTTTACTGTTTTAATCGTGTCTTGTTTTTCTGATGCTTTTGCAATTGTGGTTGTTTATTTTTTTTTTGGGGAATTATCGAGAGGCAGTTTACTTTGGCAAATATATTGAAATCATAAAAAAAACTCTACCCGTAATTATTTTGGGACGCCAATCTTCGAAAGAACTTTGAAAAGCTTTTCTTCGTTACTCTGGAGAGCCTCCCATTCAACTTCATTCTTCACCAATGCTGTTCCCGCCAAAATAGTTCCATTCAGAGAAAGTCCCTTGGGGCTTCCCTCTACAGGAGCCCCCTCAGAAGCACGCGGAATGATGGCCATTGCCCTCTTTGTCAAAGCCAAATTGTAGCTTATCTGGGCAGGAATACTGGCATCTTCTTCTCGACGATCCACCATATCCTGTCCAACCAGCATGGCCTTTGTATTTTGTGAAGCTAGCTTGGCTTTTCTGTATAAATATATATAAAGACGGAACAAATCCTCTGCACAGGGGGTTTCTGGCAACGGAGCTACCGCCACATAAAAAGGCAAGGCATTGACAGCCATGGGGTCGAGTAGCTGATCCACCAGAGGTTCCCAGCCCCTTTTTTCTAAGCCTTCTCTCATTTTTTGGACCGGAATCATTTGTAAGTGACGATGGGGCTGGCTGGCACCTGAATGGGCGCCGCTGTTGTAAAATACAAACAGCTCTTCACCATGGCCATGGTAAGCCTCGATGCAGGCATATGCGGCAGCCAGATCATCAGCCTCGAGGAGATTTGATTGCATTTTATATTCAATGGTGCAAATGATGGCGTGTTCTTGGGAAATGGCAAACTTATTGAGGACAATTCTATGTTTCGGCCCAAGTTCAGGAACGACAAGAAGCCCCTTTTGCGGCTCTTCAAAGGGGTCAAATGGCTTCTTGCCAATACTATCTGATGGAAGCTTGGAACCACTAGGCTTTTTTGCCAGAGATGAGGCATAACGGAGCTGGAACTGCCCCCATTAGACGACACATGGCCCTGAAAATCGCCTTTTTACGTACAGGAAGACCATGAAAATGGAGCAAAGCTACCTGCGTTGGAAAGTACAGCAGGTCTCCAGACGCAAGGGCCTTTCCAAAAGCCGACCGGACCACTTCAGGTAGCCTCGGCGGCACAGAAACGATTTGCGGCATGCTTTTCACTACAGAAGCTGGCCGAAACGGGATATTTACGTAATCTCGTGAAATCATGTTATGTCATCAATCCACGTGACTCCTCGGCCGGGGTCCGTCATGAAGTGGGTCCCGAATCGAGAGTCCCGCAAGTCCTCGTGTAACACGACACAGAACAGACGCAATTTGCCGGAACGAATACAGTCCACAACAAGTATTAATACATGGTCGTATGAAACGGACGGCTTGCTGTGTAATTGCTATCCGATGAAAAGATACGACGAGACGCACAGATAAAATCCAACGAAAATGGCGAGTCTTTCGGAGGATCTCCAGGCGAAGCTGAACGAGCTCGACCGCGAGCTTGAAGAAGGCGATATAACGCAGAAAGGGTAGAGCGTACTGCTGCGGATGGGCCCTGTTTCTGACCGTGTAGGTATAACAAGCGTCGGTCTACACTGATGACCCAATTCCAATCGTCTGTGGAAACTGGCAGCGATTTTTTGCCCGTCGAAGAAGAAGCGAAAAGCGACGCCATATCTCTAGATGGACGAACAACGGCGTATCCGGTAGACTTGCTGGCACCGGGAGGTCTTTTTGCAGAGCAATCTGCCCAGAATACGAACCGGGATTCGCTGTTTCTCTCGCTTCCCGAAGTCCAGCAACCAGCAACAAGAGTCGAAGATGGACTCATCATGGATGGCGATAGGATGTCGTATCTTCACAGCGACCCATCTGCCCTGCACGATCCTTCTCACATGGGCACGATGGCATCTTCCATGTCTTCTTTGCCTACAGACTACGCTTTCCAGCCAACCCAATCGCAGCTATTCGATGGCCGGGCGGGAACAATGGTTGACCAAGGCTACTTTGTGGACTTTGCCGGCGAACAGTCGCAGGCACAGGCCCGTCAGGGGTATCAGGCCCCGTATATGCCGCAGTACGAGCCTCAAATAAGTGGAAATGCAGTAAACGCTCAAACCGCCCAGTATGAGTCGCCAGTAGATGCCGGACAAGACAGACGGAACACTACGGAGCATCTTGCGCCGCTGGATCCACGAGAGGTCCCCACCAACGTGCTTGATCCTCATGATCCACATGTCGTTCTGTCAGACTTTGATAATATCGCGTCGATTTTGCGGCATCGTGCCAAGGCAAATGCGAAACAGCCAGCCTACTGGGTCCTTGATGGCCGCGGCAAAGAAACTGCCTCCATCACATGGGAAAAACTGGCTTCCCGTGCAGAAAAAGTGGCTCAGGTCATTCGGGACAAAAGCTCACTATATCGTGGCGACCGTGTTGCGCTAGTATACCGCGACAGCGAGATTATAGACTTTGCCATTGCCCTTCTTGGCTGCTTCATTGCTGGAGTTGTGGCCGTGCCCGTCAATAGTGTTGGCGACTACCAGAAACTGCAGTTTGTCCTTACGTCGACCCAGGCACACCTGGCCCTCACCACTGAGAACAATCTCAAAAACTTTCAGCGAGACATTTCCAACAACAGCAAGCTCGCTTGGCCAAAAGGAGTGGAATGGTGGAAGACCAATGAGTTTGGTAGCTTCCATCCAAAGAAAAAGGACGAGATGCCACCTCTATCTGTCCCAGACCTTGCCTATATAGAGTTCTCGCGGGCCCCTACGGGAGACCTAAGGGGTGTCGTCTTGAGCCACCGCACCATTATGCACCAGCTAGCCTGTCTGGCCAAGGTTGTTGCTACATCTCCCGGCAATGCAGGCAAACAAGACAATCTTCGCGTCTCGACAGATAGAAACGGCAGGCAAATTGGCGGTAACCGCGAAAGCGAAATCATCTTTTCTTACCTAGACGGCCGTCAGGGTATTGGCATGATACTTGGTGTCTTGTTCACAGTCTATGGTGGCCATACTGTCGTCTGGATAGAGCCTCTTTCAACCGAAATCCCAGGCCTCTATGCCAATTTGATTACAAAGTACCGTGCCACAATTCTCGCCAGCGATTACACTGGCCTCAAAAAAGCAGTGTACAACTACCAAGAAGATCCCATGACAACTCGAAACTTTAAAAAGGGTGTTGAGCCTAATTTTGTCTCTACAAAGCTCTGTTTCATCGACACACTCACCATTGACACAGAATTTAACGAGGTGCTAGCCGATCGGTGGCTTCGTCCTCTCAGGAGTAAACTGTCACACGAAGCCGTGGTACCCATGCTTTGCTTACCAGAGCACGGTGGTATGGTCATCAGCATGCGAGACTGGATCGGAGGTGAAGAACGCATGGGCTGCAAACTGCCTGCCCACAAAAACGAGGTGGTCGAAGAAGATGTGGAGGAGCCAAAAAAGGAAGAGTCGCCTGCTGTGTTTAGATCCCTTTTAGGAGGAAAATCCCTAAAGGTAGAAAAGAGCACAACAAATATTTTGAGCGAAATCCTACTGGATGCAGAAGCTCTAAAAACAAATCAGATAGTCGTGCTAGCTACAGACGAAGAATCTCGCAGACGCAAAAATGAACCGGGGACTGTTCGTCTTGGTGCATTTGGCTACCCAATTCCCGATGCCACACTGGCAGTTGTCGACCCTGAAACGCGTATCCTGTCGTCTCCCGATACGGTTGGTGAGATTTGGGTGGACTCGCCGTCTCTTTCGGGTGGGTTCTGGGCTCTTCCCAAACACACTGACCAAATATTTCACGCACGAGCCTTCAAATATGTGGAGGGAAACCCTACTCCTACCATGGTAGATCCCGAGTATCTTCGGACCGGCCTTCTGGGCACGGTATACGAAGGTAAAATCTATGTTTTGGGTCTTTATGAAGACCGAATTCGCCAAAAAGCAGATGATGTGACGCCAGAAACACCTACCTTATTGACATACCGATATCACTTTGTCCAGCACCTTGTCCTATCTATTTTACGAAACGTGCCACGAATATACGATTGCTCAGCCTTTGACGTGTTTGTAAACGATGAGCATTTGCCGGTCATTTTACTGGAAACACAGGCGGCTTCAACGGCTCCCGTCACGGCTGGTGGCCCTCCACGGCAGCTGGATACTGCTCTTTTAGATTCTCTCGCCTTGAAGTGCATGGTAGTTTTGTACCAAACACATGGCTTACGCGTATATGCTGTTATGATCACAGCACAAGATATGCTTCCTCGGGTGATTAAAAATGGCTGCCGTGAAATCGGCAATATGCTTTGCAGGCGTGACTTTGACACCGGCAACTTATCGTGTGTTCACGTCAAGTTTGGCGTTGAGCATTCTGTGAGAAACATTCCTAATGGGCCTGATCCTACTTTTGGCATATGGTCTCCTGCTGCAACAGAGCTGAGACAGACAAGCCTAGCATCCACTGGTGCCACGCTACAGTATTCCGGTATTGACAATCGATCTTCGGTCATGGATGAAAAAACAGGAACGCCCCTCTCAAATTTTGCCAGTATAACAGACGTTTTAGCCTGGCGTGTGATGCGACAGCCTGATGAACTAGCAATATGCACTATTGACGGCAGGGGCAAAGAGGGCAAAGGTCTTTCGTGGAAAAAATTTGACATCCGTGTGTCTTCTGTGGCTGTATACCTGCGTCAAAGGGTGAAGCTCAAGGCAGGTGACCATGTCATTTTAATGCACACGCATTCGGAAGAATTTGTGTTTTGTGTCCATGCTTGCATGGCTCTTGGCATTATTGCTATACCTATGGCTCCTCTTGATGAGAGCCGGCTATCGGAAGATGTCCCTGCTTTCTTGCACTTGGTCGCTGACTACCGAGTGAAGGCAGTTC
Source organism: Chrysosphaeria jannelii (assembly GCA_020002325.1). NCBI lineage: Eukaryota > Fungi > Ascomycota > Sordariomycetes > Ophiostomatales > Ophiostomataceae > Chrysosphaeria > Chrysosphaeria jannelii. Next base: position 21,661 of record JAGKRY010000025.1, on the reverse strand, counting down.
TTGTGAATAAGGATGCCGATGAAATTCTCAAGGCAAAGCTGGTCTCGTCACACATCAAGCAATCTGCGCAATTTTTCAAGCTTTCTGTGCCCAGCACGTTCAACACATCGCGTGCTAGTAAACAATCGAGTGGTCTTCGTGCACTGAATATCAAGGTTGATCATTCATGGGCGCAGCCTCAATATCCTGCGTTGATCTGGACATACTGGACGCCGGGTCAGCGACGAACGTCTGTACAATTGAGCCATCCGGTCATTTTAGGGATGTGCAAAGTTCAAAAAGAGACGTGTCAAATGCCCAGTGTGAAGCCAGTGATTGGATGCGTACGAAGCTATTCAGGCCTTGGCTTCCTCCACAGCTGTTTAATGGGCATATACATCGGCACCCCTACCTATCTGCTATCGCCTGTGGACTTTTCTGCCAACCCTTCATCTCTCTTTTCGCTCATGGCTCGATATAAAATAAAAGACACATATGCGACCCCCCAAATGTTGGATCATGCTATAGCAAGGATGCAGTCCAAGGGGTTCAATCTGCACGAGTTAAAAAACTTGATGATCACATCCGATGGCCGTCCGAATACAACAACTTTTGCAAAAATCCAAAAAAGCCTAGCAGCGAACAGTCTTGACCGAGCAGCCATCAATACAGTGTACAGCCATGTGATGAATCCCATGATTGCGTCCCGTAGCTACATGTGTGTTGACCCAGTAGACCTATGGATCGACCGGCGTGCTCTTCGTCGTGGCATAATTTCTCCCGTGTCTGCACCCAAGCCTGACGCAGGAACATCAACGTGTCCAACGCCTCTTCTGCTCCAAGATTCTGGCATGGTGCCAGTGTCAACCCAGATCTCCATAATTAACCCAGAGTCGGGCACGCATTGCTTTACGGGTGAGTATGGAGAAATTTGGGTCAGTTCAGAGGCCAATGCGGGAGCATTCTATGGATCGCGCGATCCATTCGATCGAGAGAGATTTGGTGCCGTTGCAAAAGATGGGGCGCCAACTACTCGATATATCCGTACGGGCGATTTGGGATTTCTCCATAATGTGGCACGTCCCGTCGGGCCCAATGGCGAGTTTGTTGATATGCAAGTCCTGTTTGTGTTAGGAGGCATTGGTGATACGTTTGAAGTGAATGGGCTGTCTCATTTCCCCATGGATATCGAGGAATCTGTTCAAAGATGTCATCGTGCCATTTTGCCGAATGGGTGTGCAGTTTTCCAGGCAGGAGGATTGACTGTGGTCTTGGTGGAGGTGAACCGTAAGGCATACTTGGCCTCCATTGTACCCGTCATTGTCAATGCCATTTTGAATGAACATCAGATAGTTGTTGATATTGTTGCTTTTGTGAACCGAGGCGATTTCCCACGGTCTCGGCTGGGTGAGAAGAAGCGCAGCACGATTCTGGCCAACTGGGTTTCAAGGCGGATACGGACCATGGCCCAGTTTGCTATTCAAGACATATCCTTGGAGGAGGATGGCATGTTGTTTGCGGCGAATGCGCCAGTGAATCCCCGGGCAAGTGTAGGCAGCTTGCCGAGTCGTAGGGCGAGTGCGGCAGGCGCCAGTATGCGAAGTATCCCACCCCCACAAATTGCAGAGCATCAGGATGAGTTGCAGCAGGAGCCTGTCGAGGCCTCACTTGACGTTTCTGCGGTAGAAATGCCTGGCGAGCCTGCACCACTAGAGCGTATTCTTTACCAACTAGAGGATGATGCGTACTATGATGATGCGCCCAAAACGCTTTCCGTACGAAATACTGATGTGTTGTCATCATCTTCGTCCGTGCCAAGTCCGAGAATCGCGCGCAAGCCTGTTGGGGGTTCTTCGGCACCAGCGGTGGGTTTTCCAGCGTCTGGCTTCCAATTTGGGCTTGATCAAAGTATAGTGCAAGATGATGGTTGGACGGCAGATGCTATGGCCGGCTTACATTTACAATCACCATCGCAAAAATCGCAGAAAGGGACATGATGTAAAGAAAAGCACGCAATGTTCTACTTTTTGGCATTTTTTATAGAAAATAAACTAGAGATGATGTATGACAATGAAACGATTATTTTTTTTTTGTGAAAATATCTTTGGTGGTTGTGTGCATTATTTTTATGACTTCTTTGTGGTTTGTGCATTTTATGTACATACTAGATAATGAAATCCAATTTGCACAAGTCCTTTTTAGGAAAGGAAATGCGCCTTTGTGGTTTTGAGGTTAAGCAAAAAATGCGTCTCTTTCATCTTTGAATCTATGCCATTTCCTTTCATTATTTTTATTTTTTTTTGTGGATAAAAATATACAAAAAGAGAACTGTAAAGTATAAAAAAAGTGCATTTGTCTTTTATACAGTGTTCTTTCGAGTCTTCCATGCTTTGACCCTTCTTTATCGTCATCGAGGACAATGGACTGTTATAACAAACAAACAATGAAACAACGTGGATTCGGTCAGAAGGTATATCCTTCTTTCACCTCGTCAAGCCACCATGATTTCATTTCTAAAGCGTATAAGATGGCATCCATCCCAGAAACCCGGCATCTGAACAAAAAGAACAAAACGACGCGAGGTTGTGCGTTTTTTTGATCTACCATCCACCCATACGAAAGAAAAAATCTCATTCATATCTACCATGTCCAATGAAAAGGACATTGAAGACCTCTTTGGGGACGGCTCTGACGGTGATCATGTTGAGCCACCATCCGCAAAGCAAGCAGAACCCCCCCGGGTTCCCTTTCCAGAGCCACCAACGTCACTATCGACACTGGCAGAACTGCCTTTGCCTGAACTCCCACAGCCACCAATGCCAAACGCATCGACACCATCAGATGTATACCCTGTCAGTGCCACAAAAGCCCTATCCCATGTACCTCATCCTGCTGGGGCAGTGGACCCCCGTCTTATAGATCCTCTTTTGGATCCAAACCTATTCGTTGATGGATCTACAAATAGCTTTCTTGAAAACATCAACTCGGATATTTGGGAAGATTTCGTGCCGAATTTGGATGGCCAATCCGCCTCTACTCCACCAAGAAGAAAAAGAAAGCGCATAGCACAAAATGATGAGGGGGGAAATGAGGCTACAGAAGGCCAGGGAGAATTTTCAAATTCCCAGCGAGCAAGTTCCAATGGATCTAGTGGTACACGACATCCCCTTCCATCAACGAGTCCTCGCCGGCCAGCTCCTGAAGGGACTATAGAGGAGAGACGTGTTGCGTATTTCACGCAGCAAGTACCCAAACGGAATCCTCCGCCACCATCTTCCAAGATCTCTCATGCACGAAAGAAGCCAGCTGGCAGCTCCATCAATGACTTTGAATGGTACGACCCTACACCGAAGCGGGATGTGTGGGAAACGAGCCACAGGAACAAGAGATATACCTATTCTTATGGAGAGACGAGAGATTTGGAGAGGACAATCAAGATGGAGAATCGATATGACTTGGAGGCATACATTCGAGGCTGTCAACAGAGACAAATACCACTCCGCATTTGGGTACAGTTTCCACCATCACAGCATGCCGACCGATTTGATACAAGTGGGCGCGCCACGGAGTGCCGGTTTTGTGGAAAAAAGCAAAAGAAGGGTTATTTCCAGGCTTGCTTTGATGAGTATCCAGAGGAAACGTCCAATGGTCGATACGATGCCTTTCGGTATGCTTTTGTGATGCACCTATCATGCTTGGAGCAGGTCATATCACTACCCTACTTGATCACATTTGCGGACTTTAGGCTGGATAAGCGAGATCTTCCATTGGAAGAAAAAAATCCCATGAGTCTCAATCGTGATGGAAAGGGGGCGTCTCTATCACACAGTTTTGAAGAATGGAGACAGGTCCATGGTACCAACAACGCTCCTGCTAGTGGACAAGATGGAGACCATTGCCTTTACCGAAAGCTCACAACCGCAAAGCTGAATGCAGAGCCACCGGTACGAAAGGCTGTCCGTAACAGAAGAAGGGGACGCAATATCGGTGTGACATTGGGGAATGCTAGCAGCACAGCGGTTGATGAGGTGAAGCTAGAGGAAGAAGAAGAGGCAGCACCTGAACCGGCGCCTCCGCGAAGAACGAGGGCGACACAAAGGGGGAAACAAGAGAGTCCTAGAAAGCGTCGACGGGTAGAGGACGTACAACCGAGGACACCACCGAATCCACAGCAAGCACCCAGAAGACGGTCTCCAAGGCATGCGCCTTCTGAGGTGGACACTCTGCTTGCCAACTTTGCATATCAATACAGCGATCCCAATGCAGGGTTTCTTCACCATTATCAGCAGCAGCAGCAACGACAGCAGCAACAACAGCTGCAACAGCTGCAACAACAGCCAGTGATGGCTCACGAAAGGTCTCCAGAAGTGTTTACTTCTCAACAGGTGGACGACTTGCTCGACTTTGACCTTTGGAATTTTCAAGGAGAGCCGATTCAGGCAGTGTTCACGCAGGAAGAGCTAAATGAAATGGGCTATCCCATGCTGAACGTAGAAGAGTTCAACAGATCTTTTCAAAGCCATTCCAATCAGCCTGTGAATATGCGAAATATTTTGCCCATAGAAGAGCCCCTTGGACTAAATTATGGGCCGCCGGCCGGCCAGGCGACTCGGTCTCAGGCTGCTAGTTATGCCCAGAATTTGCTAGAGACACCACAGAGTGCTCGCCAACGGTCACAGTCCAAGTCGAGCCCAGGACCTAGATCCAAGTCTGTCTCCCCGAGATACAGCCTTCGAGATACAGAGTTTCGTCGAGAAAGCTTAGCCCGTCAGTATTCGAGCATACTGGAAGCAGCAGATCCTTCGCGAGGGGGTGACGTCTATGAGCAAATGTTCAACCCGACGAGCCCACTTCACAAGTCCTTTGCGCCGGTTCGAGCACCCCTAACAGCTACAGCTGGGCCAAGCTCTGTAGAGACGCATCGCACAAGCCCTCCTCGACTATATTTCCCCAATCAGTACGCACCAACAAGAGACCATTCGCAGGGTATTGACCCCCAAGAATTTGCGGGTGCTCTGGAGTACGATCCAATTTTGCCAAGTATTGAGCAAGACTTTCCAGAAGAAACTTTACAATCGATAGATCCAGCGCTGAGCTTAGGGACGAATCCATCTTGGCCGACACAGCCTAGTAGCATTCCTAGTGCCCCCAGTCACGATGATGGGTTTTTATTCACTAATGAAAATTACCTCTCGTTATGCGATGATTTTTTAAACCAGAATTACCCATCTTTTTTCCCACCGGAGGAAGAGGAGCAGTAGATTTTTTTTCTTCTTTTACTTTTTTACTTGTGTATTATGTATTTTTATTTTGTCGTTTGTCTTTGCTATTTTTTGTTACTTTTTGTATCATAGATTCCTCTTCTTGCACTGTATTCTTCTTTACTTTTTCTTTAAAATAAATCATCAATAGATTTATCAGGATCAGATTGAATCAATTCAAGCATCCCCTAGTAGTATTAGCCATGTGCCCCTCGATAGAACAAAATACATACATCGGGCAAAATTGGTTGTCCCTTTTCATCCACCACGTAGCGAAATGGCATTTCAGTCGCCTCATGCTCATTGAATCTGAGTTCCGGGTAGTCAACATATTTTATTTTATCTAGTGGGGCTTTTTTTGGTTAGGGTCTTGCGACGATATGAGAGGGACGTACTTTTGTTTTCAACGACAATTCGTGTCACTCGAACAGCTGTGTCTGTGGTCATTTGCACGGGGCCTAAACGACGGCCCTCAAATCCTTTTGCTCGGAGTTCCGAAGTGCGGTCTTGTTTTACTGTTACCATTGTAACCCTTTTGACTCTTTCCAAAATTGCCTACCTCTAGGAGGATCATCTCCGAGAATGCCCCCAAATAAAAAATAATCAAAGACATCACCATCTTCTGGCGATAGCTCCTGTTTGGCTGCCGGATCAAGAAGACAAACACGCACTTTTGTAGATGGATCTTGCCCATACATTTCTTCTACACCACGTGTTTCCACCGTAAAACTTTTATTTTTTGTTAATTTTTCTGGAAGCGATGAAGCCAGTGATTCCGGGACGCCTGAGAGGCAAAATTGGCTCGATTCCTGAGAGATTTTGATATACTCAAGCTCTGACCATGGTCCCAGCTCATCATCAAGGTGCTCAACAATATAACACTTCCCCATGCCGCCTATTCCAAGATAAAAGTTATTGGTGGCAAATGTTTCATCTTTTCAATGTTAGGTACCTTGGTACATAGTACCCCACATTTATCGTGATAAGGCAACTACGTCATGTCGCAATTCCAAAAGTTTCTATGCTATGTATGATAATACTTCATCGCCAAGTTCCAACTCCATGTTTCGAAGAGAATTTTTGTTTACAAACGAAGCTATGGCACAGATGATAAGGCTGAAGATTGCCAAGGACGACGCCGGAATTGGGTTTATTAAATGCTCTTTCTGGATTGTCTCCACTTTATGTCCATTTTTCCCCATAAAATAAAGCCAGACTCGGTACATCTGGTCGTACTGATCGCGTCGGAGCTTCAGAAGAGCTGGCAGTTGAACAGGTATCGTTTTACTCAACAAAACCACAGCTTGTGTTATCAAGACATTGGTTTCCCGTGTCATCTTTCTTTTGGATTAGCCTCGATCATATTGTCCCTTTTTATTTCTTTAATTATTGTACTATAAACAAGCTCGTAAGACACTCAAGAAAATGGTGGCCTCATGGTCATCATGGCGACATTGGCCTATTAGTGTCATGGCCATGCTAAGCCTAATGGCAGAAAGTGCGTCTTCGATGTCTTCTGCAGACTACTTTGTACGGAACCTCCCTGGGGCACCATTAGATCCTCCGATGAAAATGCATGCTGGTCATGTCGAAGTAAATCCCGACCACAATGGAAACATTTTCTTTTGGCATTTTGAGAATCAACACATCGCAGATAAGCAACGGACTGTTCTTTGGTTCAATGGAGGTCCTGGTTGCAGTTCAGAAGACGGTGCCCTGATGGAATTGGGGCCTTATCGAGTCCAGAAGGACGGATCGTTGCGGTATAATGATGGAGCTTGGAATGAGTTTGCCAACGTCATGTTTATTGATAACCCAGTTGGCACAGGCTTCAGTTATGCCGATACAGACAGCTATGTGCATGAAATGTCAGAAATGGCCGACCAAATCGTCATTTTTCTGGAAAAATGGTTTGAAATGTTCCCTCAATACGCCAACGATGATATTTATATTGCTGGAGAGTCCTATGCCGGACAACACATCCCATATATTACAAAGAAAATTATTGAGCGAAATAAAAAACAAGAGACTGTCCAGCCATGGGCTTTGAAAGCAATGCTTATTGGAAACGGGTGGATTTCGCCAAGAGACCAATATAATGCCTATCTAGACTATGTCTACCAGCGTGGCCTCCTTCAAAAGGACTCTGATGCCAGTCGGCAGCTAGAAAGCCAGCTTTTCAAGTGCCACCAGGACCTAGATAACAGCAACGGCTTCCTAAAAATCGATTACCCTTCATGCGAAGCCATTCTCCAGGAGTATTTGCGAATCACCAATCGACAAAAGGGAAACAATGACGACTGCGTCAACATGTACGATGTGCGGTTGCGGGACAGTTATCCTAGCTGTGGAATGAACTGGCCACCGGATCTCGACAATTTGACGCCATACCTCCGCAGGAAAGACGTCATTGAGGCTTTGCATATCAGCAAGAACAAGGTTACAGGGTGGTCAGAGTGTAATGGAAATGTTGGGGGTGCATTGAGGAATAAGGAGTCCAAAGCTAGCATTACTTTTCTGGGGGAGCTACTGTCTGATGTCAATTTGGTACTCTTTTCTGGTTCGGAAGACTTGATATGTAACCATTTGGGAACTGAGGCCCTTATTAGCAACATGGAATGGAATGGGGGCAAGGGATTCGAAATCACGCCCGGAAATTGGGCCCCTCGCCGTGAATGGACTTTTGAAGGAGAGACGATTGGCTTCTGGCAAGAGGCCCGCAACTTGTCCTATGTTTTGTTTTACAATTCATCGCACATGGTTCCTTTCGACCATCCTCGACGATCTCGCGATATGCTTGATCGTGTTATGGGAGTGGACTTTACAGGGCTTGGCTCCATTCCGGACTCTCGTCTTGATGGTGAGAAGCCTACTACGCGACCGGATACGGAAAAGCCAGGGCATCCCGTCACGGACCCGAATGTAGACAAGGCTAAATGGGAGGCCTACCGTAAAAGCGGTGAGGTCGTTCTTGTTATCGTTACCATTGCAGCCACTGCATGGGGGTATTTTATATGGAAGGAGAGGAGAAACGCACGCCTGGAAGGCTATCGGGGTATATCAACAGTAGAAGGCCTTTCCAATCGGCCTGTTAGGAGAAGGGACCTTGAGGCCTCTGGCTATGATGAGACTGAATTGTATGATTTGGCGTCTCCACCATCAGAAGAAGATCAACATTATAGTGTTGGTGGAGACACAAGCGAGGAGGATATTGGAAAGGGGAAGACCGTAGTGAGATGATATTTTCAAGGTTATTTCATAGAAAAAAGAGAAATATCACTGGCAGCCCTGTACGCCCCATTGATGTGTAGCGACGACAATCTTCAGTGCATTATTAATCAGCACTTCTTATCATTTACATCTTTCCTCGATACCTCGGTACTTTTTTGTTGTCCGTGTTGAGTGCCTTTTGTAACGAGTTGGTGTTCCAAGTCGTGTGTCTGTGGAACAGAGGTCTATAAGTATGTCTTGAAATGTATCAAGTGAGCAAGATGTATGCGAGAGGCACACAATAAAAAAGACAAATCGAAGGTGCCTGTGGGAAGGATGGTACTAGGCCTACGTCTTTTTTTCTCATGAACCTTTCCCTTTTGAGAATGGATACGGACTGACAAAGCGAGTTCTTGGAAGCTCCGTTCATAAGTTCATAAATTTTAAATAGCAAATCTTTCCCTCCGTAAAACATTCTTTAAAAAAAATTAATGCAAAAAAATGTCTTCAGACCATGCAGAGGCTAGTCCGCTTCTCCAACCAGAAAGTCGGCCAACTATCATTTCTACGAGACGCGGCCTCGCCATTGTTCTCTCCACATGGATGCTAATTTTCCTCCAAGCTGCCAATATCAGTGGCATGACCATGGCCCAGTCGGACGTGGCTACAGATTTAAAAGCCTACAAGGAAGTTATGTGGTTTAGCACGGTGCCATTGATTGCCACGGCCTCTTCGGCCCCCCTCATTGGCCGTTTCGCCACCATCTTTAGCCCTTCCCATCTAACAAGTATCTCTGCCCTGTTTTTTACCATTGGTTCGATTGTCACCGGCTGGGCTCAGTCCCTACCACTCTTTCTCTTTGGTAGAATCCTCGTTGGCATGGGAAGCTCTGGTGTTATGACGCTCTCGCTCATCATGGTCCTTCAACTAGTCCGAAAAGAACGCCACGGCATCTTTATTGGTCTTGTGAATGCCGGCTTCACCATTGGTCTGTCGTCGGGGGCTGTCATATATGGTGCTCTTCTCCCTCTTGTTGGTTGGCGGACGCTCTTTATTGCACAGGCTCCTATTGCCCTCATGTCTGGCGTTGCTGTTTTCCTCAGCATTCCAAACAGCGTCCGCCCATCACCAGAACATAAGGGACGTTCGACATGGGATCGAATGCGGTCCATTGATTATAAAGGTGCCATTTTATTGACCATGTCAATTACCTTTGTCCTCTATGGCCTATCTGGAGAGATCAAGCCCGCGTCGATTTTCCTATCTTTGGTCTTATTGGCGCTTTTTGTGATTACAGAAGTTTGGTATGTCCCTCGGTCTGGTGGAGAGCCCATTATCCCTCTCGAGGTTATGCGATCCCGAGGCGTTCTTTTTTCCTGCCTCGCCCAACTTGGTGTCATGTCTGCTAGATTTACCGTGCTGTACTACGGTCCAATGTATGCCCTTTCCGTCCGTGGGCTGTCGCCGGCAGTGTCTGGTATGGTATTGATCCCGACAAACTTTGGCTTTGGAACAGGCGGCGTTGTGGTAGGGTGGCTTCATGTACGACGTGCTGGTTCTTTTTGGTGGCCAAGCATTGTCACCATTTTGCTATTCCTGTTGTCCCTTGCGAGCATTGGTATTCTCAGTCGTGCAAATGTGAGCGCACTTGGAACAACTGGCTATATCATTTCTCTTATTGCCAACGGCTTCTGTACAGGCGCTTTCATAAATTATTCTCTGGCCCATTCTCTGCACCTAGCACACAAGCGAGACCACTATATTGTAACAAGCTTGATAGCCACCTTTAGAGGCTTTTCTGGTAGTTTCGGAGCAGCCATTGGGGGTGGCTATTTTATGCAATACTTAGCCTCTGTCTTGCAGAACAAGTTTTCGCAACTCGATGGTCGCGTTGATCAAGGACGCCAAGCACTCATTACAAAACTTGTAGGGAGTCCTGCCATGGTTTTTGGCGTCGATAGCTCTGGCCATCCCATATTACGGCCAGAGGAACATGAAGTAGCTGTCGCTGGATACGAAAACGCACTTCAGAACTTATACCTTTGGGCGTGTGTTGTTTGCTTTGTTGTCATATTTATACAGGCCTCGGCTGGATGGAATGGACCGAAAGGTGAAGAAGAGGATACTGATCATGATGTATAAATTGGCTAGAACAACTGATTTTTTTTATTAAATAAAGACATAATCATGCAAAAAATGTGAAATATTATTCGGCATCAAGAGGGCAAACAGGGGCGGTGTCGTTTACCTGAACGCCACCACGCTTCTTTTCATTGTTATCAGGGAATGGTAGTGACCAGCCACCCTCCTCGGCCGATAGGCCAAGCCACAATCGTAGCAAATGCCGTCGTGGTGCTGGCGCTGGATAGTCTTTATAGGCAGTCCGTGCGTGCAGAAGATGTGAGTTGCTGACAATTTGAATGTCGCCCACCTCCAATACCATGTGTAAGGAAAGGCGTTGGCAGGTATCCTCCATAATTTTCACTGCGTTTTCCTGGGCAGCAGTTAATGGAGGGATGATTCCAGCCGATGAGAATCGCTCAAGAGATTTGACGTAGTAAGGATCCCATTTACAGTATACACGGCCTTTCCCACTGGGCTCTAGGTAAAATATTGGCTGGCGTGTATATGGATCTTCACCATCAGAAACCTCACCCTTCCGGTCAAAGTACCAAATGGGCTGCGTGAGAAGCTCAGCCACATCTGGATGCTCCTCCTGGATTGTGTTCCATACTAGGTTGCTGCTCACAATATCACTTTCGCCTCCCTCCAAGGCACGATGAAGACACAAAAGACCAACAACGTCACCATCATCCGTGTGGAAAAACTGACGAGCCGATGTACGGTAGATGCGGACAGAGTCAATTTTTTCCGAATCGTCGCCAAGGTCCTTGACATGACCCAAGACGTGACCAAATCGGTTCTGGGAAAGAAAGTATCCAAGATAGGTTCCCAGCCCCATATATGCCACAGAGATCTTTTTTACGTCCCAAACATCAACAGGGATGCCTTTGAACAAGATAAAGCCCTTTCCATTGTAAATATCGTCACGCACAGAGTCTAGAAGTGGTGAAAGAGCGGGCAGAGGGAAACGGCTTCTGGAAATGGAGGTAAGGGGCTCTCCAGTAGCGAGAAAGGCATCAGCTGCATCGCTCAAGTTCTGAATCTCTTTCTTGGTGAAACGGTGAACCCATTTCTCTGGGGCATCGACATAATCTTCACGCTTCCACAAAGTAGGCCCGGTAATTTTTTGGGGAAAGTCAGAGTAATAGCGTAATTGGTCATAGATGGGGTTCTTCTGACCGGATGTTTTTATCCCATCAGGGAAAATAGAACGAGGGGCCTCATTATGAAAGACTTTTTTAACAGAGACCTCTGTCTGCTGGAGAGTCTCGATCACAACGGATGGGGCCATTTTTTTAGTTTTATTTCTTTCTTCCTAGCCTCTGTGTGGTTGTGCTGTCTGATCAAAAGTGGGAGCCATCTTTTATTTATGGTAAAAAATTTATTGCATGGTGACTACTATCAATTGAGCTCTTTTTCTATTTACATTTTTTTTCCATCAATTCTTTCTCGAGTTCAGCAAAATCTTCCATGAATACGCATGTAAGTGTCAATGTAGAACCTTCCCATAACAATGGATCGTCAAAAGGTCACTACGACTATATATGGCGTCATTTTGAGGCGCTATGAGTACCAGCTAAAGTGTATTTTAACAAGAAAAAAAGTATACAAACTCTTTTTTGGTGTGCGTTTTTGTAAACAATACTACATGCCTGGGAGAATCGACAGGGCCGCAGTCGGTGGGTTCATTATTGTGTAATGTTGCGTCTTTCAAACGTCATGCGATAGCTTCTGTGTAAGTACCTCCTTTTTATGCTAGCGGTACCACCAACATCCCAAAATGCATCCACCAAAAGGGTGAAACATGTGATCATTCAAGCCCTACATTCTAACGGGCACATTTTTTTTTATCGTGGAGGAGTCTAGAGAATGTCGAAAGAAGGAAACTTTCCAGAAGTGAAAGGTCAAGGGAAGACGAAGTGTCTCATTTAGGACTAGTATTTTTACAGCTGTGATTGGTAAGACGAGTTGAGCAGCTTATCAGCTTGATAAACGGGTCTAGATTGAAGGAGTTGTCCCACCTATACTCGAGAGGTATGAAACGGCTCGCCAGCTCATTGCATTCCAACCCATCAGCATTTTTACATGAAGGCTTCAATGATGGATTTTGATAGAAGATCGGTGCACACCTCCTCCTGAGATATAAAAAGATAAAATAAAATAAAATTAGTAGTATGGGGTATAGAAAAATGCTACAAATATGTACAAAAATGCTATCCAGAAAACTTAGACCGAGCACGTAATTTAGGCCCGTATCGCATAAAAATAATTGGACCTGGAAGTAAAATGAGGGCAATTCCTCCCAAAATGCTAGACGCTGGTCCGACGCCCAAACTATCAAACATTGGCCTTGCTGCGAGTGGCAAGCCAAAAGCTAGAAACGACCGTAGGATGGTATTGGCAGATGTGGCACTGGCAGCATATGTTCCATAGGAGTCCACCAAATAGTTTAAGCATTGCTGAAAGACGACATTGAAGCCACAGCCAACAAACGCCATGGCCACTGTGGAAATCGGCCAGGGAAAATGAGGGGCTGCTGTCCACCCAAACCAAAAGAAACCTGCTGAGAACAGAGCACCGCCTAAAACAATAGGCGGCAGTCGGGCTTCTGGTACGGCTTTACCTCCCTGGCGCTCCATAGCCCTTGCATAGAATGGCTGGTTGGCAAGGTTTATCAGCATGGCGACGAAGCAGCCAATAAAAGTAGAAATAAAGGGGAGTGTGGATATGACGGGGGCCCAATGACGCATCTCTCGAAACACAATAGAATAGACTTCCAAGTTCATGAAGAGCAGTCCGTAGGCAAATGAAGCGTACAAAGCAACGCACGTCACAATGGGCTCTGTAAAAAACATTCGCAGAGGCCGGCTCAGGTGCTTTGTAATTATGGTGTCGAGTGTGATGGACTCAAACTCGTGCGGATGCCAGTATCTCTCATCGCCCGTCTCGGCACGTAGTCTTTTCGCCTTGCGGTCCAGCAGCACAGGGGCATATGTTTCCCGTAAGAATACACAAGCCAAAGTAAAACTAAAGAAAGAGACAATGGCCTCGATGTACAGCGTCCAGCGCCAGCCAAGATGTGGATTCACAGTGATGGCAGCTCCGATGATGGGTGCCAAAGACGGGCCACCAACGACACAGATGGAATAGAAAGCCATGGCTGTGCCACGCACCTTTGGATGGAAGAAGTCGCCAAGAGCAGCTGTTACATTGCTGATAGGGGCAGATCCAAAAACACCACCAAAGAAACGCGTTGCAAAAAGGGAAGCCTTGGTCTTGCTTGTGGCCGAGCCGATGCTAAAGAGTCCCAGGATAAATACCGGCGGCAAGATGGACCATCGACGTCCATAAGCCTCGCTTACGGGTGCCCACAAGAGAGGGCCAAAGGCGAATCCCAGCAGAAAAAGGGACAGCGTCAGCACAGACTCTTCTCTAGATGCATGGAGAGCCACCTGGAGGACAGGCTCCGCTGGGGCGACAATGGACGAGCCCATCGAGCCGGTGAAAGCCAAGAGGCCAAGCAGCAGGGTGAGGCCCACCTTCGTCAGGGACGGGAGACAATGGGGGTTTTCCGGGTCGTCGTCGTCAAAATGGACCATAAAAGCCGGATCCATGTCAGATTTCCGTCTCACCGGCGTGCGGCCAAGCGAGACGGAAGACAGGATCCGTGTTATAGCACTCGGATCGGCATTTGTCGGTGCTGGAAGGGTCCCAGAAGCCTTTTCTATATCAGAATTTTGAGCTGTATTCAGTCCCATTGTGGAAGGAATGGGCTACATATAGAATACAAAAAAAAGGAATGCCCCATGGCATCGTAGCCTTGATATACATAGCAAATCAAACATAGCCTATTCAAACGTGCCGAATCTCCGAAGAAAGCTTAGCCTTGCACGTACAATCTCGGGAATTTGCCGGATAGGTAGGCTTATGTAACACAATTTCTTCCGGCGGGCTACTTGGCATGTACCTTCCGAGCAAAAAGGGCAGCGTCGCCAAAGGCTGAATGTATTTAGGTATTTGGCATGCCCCAGTATGCACCGCAATACCTGGCTGGATAGGTGGATTGGGCGATTTTTTGCTGCAAGACGCATCGTTCCGGCAGCGCCGCTTATTTTGGATCAAGCAACGTCCGTGACAGCCAGCAGAACATGGTCAGCGGCTCTATGCCGTGCGCATTCAGCCGAGAGCAGCACTGTACTACATATTACATAGGTAGGTAGTTGCTTTGCATAATAATACACAAACGCGTAAGAATCGACCACACTGGGTGCGTCGACCCCGAAACGGCTGTATTACTACACTGTGGCGTCTACATATTACATATTTCTATCAGCGTACCCATATAATGACGTAGTCTGCCGCTGGTCAGCGCAGAGACTCTTTGTGAATGGTGGACTGTTGACGTGTCTATGAACAGGGCTTGCATAACTTTCTGTACATATTTCTATGAGGTGGCTGGGCTCGGACCTGATCGCAGCCCTTTTTTTTGCCATTTGCCATTGTGTCGAGCTTTTTTTTGAAAAAAAAAGTGACTGGATGTACTAGTAAATAAACAATGGTGTAAAATGTCATTCGAGTCTAAAAGGTAAACCCTTGTGAAAGACCTATAATGAATAATGAAAGAGTCTTTATCTAGACGCTGTAGACATAATTTTCTTTCTTCCAAGCATGATGTGGCCTCTCTTACTGTGGGTGCTTTGCTACAAAAAGATGAGACGTTGTATCTTTCAACCGTAAGGCAAACAATGATTTGATATAAGTAGCCAAGAACAAAAGAAATCATCAGCCAAAGACGGGGTTTTTGTATAATTCTGATATTACACAGTTTTGCATACAAAAAGAAAACGATGACGCTTTGAAAAAAAAAAAAATATTACAACAATGATCCAATACCTTTTCGTTCCCTGTAGTGTTTTAAAAATTCAACAAAATCGATAATGGGAGCTTCCGAGAAGTCAAGTAGACGATCCGAATCGCCAAAACGGCGGCCGCCAGTAGACTCTCTGGGTCGTCAAAGAGGGTATTCTAACCCAAGGGAGGAGTACGTATCACTTTTTTTAGCTGTTGTGAAATCCTAGCGTCCGTCCAAGCTGTCTATTTTCGGCAAGCGACTGAGTCTGTGTTTGCCGAATATAAGCTAACAAACACAGAAGGCCACTTTTGCGAAAGGAAAACACATATCCACGACAGTCGCGGCCAACAACAGTACGCTACGATAGCGAGCCCGTCCGGAAAAATGTGACGGTCAATGCCGGGCGACTCAGAGCCAACTCACGGCCAACACCGTATGACAGCTCGTCTCTGCCATCGCCAACGACCCCCGTGATGCAGACGCCGCCAAGGACGCCTCTGAAAAAGAGACCAGGGCCATACCGAACCGTTCTTGCTCGGCGGTTTGTTGACGAAGCCGTCCAGGAGCCAGACAAGCCCATCTACATACCCCGTGGCCTGCCCGAGAATGCCGTTCGATTTGACAAGCAAGTGTATGAAGCCATTGCTGATAGACGTCTCCAAAACGAGCCTGTGTATATTGTGAGTCTACAGCCAACAAGCAGCCGTAATCTGCCGTCAGCAACCAACATGTTTTACGGATACGTCCTCGACCTGGCGGCAGAGTGCCAGGCCATCCGAGAGGGTGCAGAGCCTAGCGGCATGACTTCACTCTTTTTCCGTGTGGAAAACTGGTTTCATCTGGGCCCATTGGGCTATAAACTCTGGATATTTCAATACCAAAACGACTACCCCAGCCAAGCCACATCCCTTCTTGATGTCGAAAAGGCTTGCTCCGAACGAAAGGAATCAGACCGTCTTGTCATCCATTTTGTCGTTATCCCCAACGAAACCATGTCCGTCTTTGCGTCTCCTCCAAACAATACATCCAATATACAACTTGACGACACATCCGCATGGATAGAATCCACCGAAGCACCCTCTCCAACACGTAAATCCGATGCACAGCCAAAAAAGCTATCTCCAAGCGATCCTTGGCCACAGCCTGAGCTAAAAGGCGTCCCTCTTTCTAGTCTCAAAGACCAAAAGGTTGGCTACGAACTCATAGACGATGTCCTTCCAACCACAAAGTTTCTGCCAAAAGAAGAGTGGAGGGACTGCTGCAAGCTGCTTCTCCTCGACCCAGACGAATATATGGATTCCCCAGGCGAGCGCTCAATTCGCATTCCTGGTTCTCAAATGATGATATCACCGCGCCAGTACTGGACAGCCTATAAAATGCTGACCTGGAAAGCGTCAACAGGGTCGCCTGGGGGTTTGCTAGCCGACGTTCCTGGGGCTGGCAAGACACATACAGTCTTAGCTGTGTGTCTGTTACGTGCCCTCATCTTTTACAACTATACGGATATTCAAATGAACAAGTCAAGACACATGCGCGGATTTGGTCCTAATGGTATTTGTTCATGCGAGAACATGCACGGTATCGAGTGCTATCACAATCCTAATAGTATTACACAGAGAATCATTAATGGCGAGCTTGCTCGTGGACCAGCACTCATACAGGCAGGCCCGCAGGTGATGGAAAACTGGAAGAATGCCATTGTTGAAGCAAAGCTGAACAGCACATACTACCATACCATACTCTTCCCCATTGCCCCTACGGAGTATAACAAGACCAAGGATATGGAAATTCCTCACTCTATGCAAAGGACATTTGACCTCAAGAGCCGGCTTCGATGCACGGCAGAAGCAAGTCGAAATGACATTGATCAGGCCATTGAAAAGTCTGAGCCTCGATCCAATTTTCTAAATGTGTCGTCTCGGATGAAAAGGACAAAGATGAATGTGAGGGATTGTGTGTTCAACTACAAGTCGCTTCTTAAAAGTGTCAAGGCCCCCGAGCGATACATCTTTCTCACAACACATTCAGCGCATACATTTATCGCAGAGTTTCAAATTGGCGTGGAGGAAATGTCTGGCGATCGTTTGGCCTCGAGGACATCGAGGCCCTTGGCAATGGTGTATGGCTGTCCTGTTGGCATTCATTTTGTGGACGAATTTCACGCCTCTTTCCTCCCAGATTCACCCACTGTCCGTCTTGCACTCGATCATAAGCATATCAAGAAGCAAATGGATTTCGAGTTTTGGGCGATTACAGGAACACCATTGCCGACCGGTGGGTTTCATAATCTAGATACGCTGCGTTCCATCTTGGAGACGGCAGATTGTGCCCACCAGAACTCTAGTGTGAAGCTTTTCCACAGTTCGAATGGCCTGGACACTCTCAACTACTTGTGGAAGGATATTTGCCAGTCAAAAAGCGAGTCTGAGCGCCAACGGCTTGTCGGCCTTATCCAGACAGCGTTGTCCAAGGTCATTTTACGCACAACCCTAAACTGTACCCTTTTTGGGAAACCCGCCATCTCTGGCATTGCAGAAGTTTCTCCCGTGCGGCTTTCAGTCACGACGCCATTGGATATCCGCGAATCGGTACAAAACTTTGCAGAGGCGGCGGCCAAAAGAATGAAAAGACTTGCCGTTGAAAAGCAAAAGGACCTAAAGGACGGGACCCTTCTTCCTGCTATCAAGATGGCGTCTACGAGAGAAGGCTATCTGGCTCTTCGGACGCTTCAGATTTTGTCCAGTTTTCCTTCGGCAGCACGGCTCTTGTCCGACTCCCCAGAACTGCTAGAGCTTCTGACGGAACCTCATGCACTAGACGTCTATCTTGGGCGTCCTGAGATTCGAGAAGATGTATCTAGTATTCCGCTGCTTCAAAACTCTTGGAAAGAGATTATTACCGCAAGTCCAAAGGTGGATCGGGTCTTGGAGATTATCAAGCGCATGGTGGTTAAGGAAAAGATGCTGCTGGTAACGCCAACTTTATCGGAAGCTATCCTCTTTTACCTGGCATTGCGTTATCATGCCCCAAGGATGCGGCCTGTTTTATACCACAATCATCTAGATTCGAAGACAAAGACATCCATGTTGTTGGACTGGCTTCCAGCCTCTGTATCGGCATCGAGGATATTCATTTCGTCCTTTGCCTTGGTCGGAACGGGTCTGAACTTGCAAGCCGCCAACTTTCAGGTGCTGACTGGTCCCCTACGAAGGGCGTCCGACATAACACAGTGCTTCCGACGTACCAACCGAGAGGGCCAGCGAAGGGAAATACACCATTACGTTCTCCTTAATGAAGACAATCCTTGTGACCGTCTTCTTTCCGCACACCATGCTGGCTGTGATATTTCAAGTCGTGTGTTTGATATTGATGATCCTCTTCGAATAAAACGATAAATTGATTAAAATAAATTCATTAGATATTACTAGGCCTATTTTCATGTTTTTAAAAGGCTAAATGAGATAATCTCGTGGTTGTGACTGTATAATATACTCATCACGATGTTGATATCGGTCATATTGTGTGTATGAAGTGGCGACATAATCCCAAGGGTAGAGAACTGGTCGTAAGCTCTCCCACCGTGACCCGTAGCCCAAAGCGCGAGGGTCTCCCTCTGGAAATGGATACGGGGACGACCTTTCAGACACTGACACTTCAGTCTCTATAGGATGGCCACGATGCACGATGACCATAAACTCATCGCCGTGAATGCGGCAATCATGGACATCCACGAGAGTCTCTATTGGTTCTACGGCAGTTCCCTTTTGCAGTTTATACACAGACACCGTGCTTATGGGCATCTCACCCTCACAGTAGCCTTCGTCAAAAGAGACATGGTCATAGGTATTCGGATCCGTTGTCAAGTAGCCATCGCGCTCGATCAAGCTTTGGCGCCAGCGAGACAGTCGATATTCCTTCCTTAAAGAGTAGGACAAGTACAAACTTCCAATATGTTGAGGGCCAAAGAGGTGTACTTCTTCTCCCTCGTTTGCATTCTCTAGACCCTCTCCCAAGTCGAAACTAGGAAAGACAGAGTCGTATCTATCTGTTTCGGCATCCCAAAACCCCATATTCAGCATCAAGGCCTCTAGGGAGCTCGGTCGGTTCTTATCTGCTGAAAGCATATCGGTATTATGGTGAACGTAGCATAATTCACGCCATCCACACCCAGCTTGTATCAGTTCGGATAGCATTTCGTGTGGCGCTGCCGAATGGCCCGGAAACACTGGTGTGACGGAAATGGAGCCTCGGATGGAAGCCATATTCACAGCGGGGACAGCGTGGCAGCGAGTGGAATGGTGGACTTGGCAGGGCGCAGCAGGAATGATGGTGAGTCTGTCGAGACAGAGCCCGGGCAGTAGACGCAAAAGACCACCGAGTAGCAAGAAACGCTGTCTGGACTCGTGGCCCTGCTTTGTGACTTCATTAACAAAGAGACCACCTTCACAAATGCGCACATTTCGTACGCGAGACCGTTGTTCGAGCGTCAGTTTCCCGCCCAGGACATCCAGCATGGTGGCAGCATCTTCAAAGGAGAAAAGGACCTGTCCTAGCCAGGCATTGTCAAACTGTAGTTCTCTTGTGATTTGGCGACAGACGCGGAACAATGCTAGCGAGTGTGGAGCAGGCTTCGTTTGGGTCACGGCATGTTTTTGGAGAGACGATGCGTCTCGCAGGGGTAAAGCTGAGGAGGAGGAGGATTGGGGACAGGATGGTTGTACGCAGGTCACGCGGCGTCCAGAGGTGAGTCGCGTGGATAAAAAGTAGAAGCGGTAGATTTCATTGCGAATTTCTTGGGGTAGGGTTAGAAATGTATTGGTTTTTTGTCGTTGTGTGGGTTGAATGTCTAGTTTGGGAGGCATGGAGGTTGTTCGTGGTGGCGGGACGGGTATTCGGAACGTTGATGGCCAAAAATCATGGATGATGGACGTTGGTTCTTCATCTTGGGGCGAGCTGTCGAACCTTCGTACGCTTTTGATGGCTCGAAGGATGGGGTGTGAGTGTTTTTTCGGGAGATTCGTTTTGGGAAGATCTTTATTCTTTTCAAGTGTTCGTGGTGGCGATTTCCACTTGAGCCATGGTTTTCTTGAGCAAGGTTAGATGAAGGGACATGGATGGTATAGAGATCGTTACCGTTCGGATTTGGCAAGAAAAGGCCAATGAGTAAATGCCATCGTGACGTAATTTTGAGCAAAAAAACAAGATTTTTTCAATGATGAACGGGCAGTTTGAAGTTTATTTTTGTTCACGTTTGACGACGTCTCTATATAAATTCAACGTAATGGAAGAGGACGCATCGGGAGCATTCTTGGCGGTTTGTTTTTAATCTTTATTTTGCAAATTTCGCTTCTTATCCAGCAAGCCTCACGAGCCTCCCTTTTTTTCGGTTGCGTTGCCACGCTGTCTTCCTTTGTGGCTGCATCACCAGCCGCTTACAGCTTAGTCCTCATTTTATGCCCTTATTTTTGGCCTCCATTGTATGGGGTACCAGACAAGGTACCCTTATCAATGACGACCATGATGAAAATGACAAAAACAATGAAAAAAAGCGTTGAGCAACCCCTGTCGCGCCATTGAATGAGCCTTGTGAACTGGCATTTTTTCATTGGAAAAGCATGGCGTCCCTAGAAATGATCACTGTGCGTTTGCAAGAACAGTCGATCGTACCAAAACGCGAAGGTGAAGCGCGCGTTAGCGGATGGATTGCGAGAACGGCAAGAAAAGCGGCAAAAAGTTTTTAAACCTTGTGGGGAAGCATGAATTCTTCAATGCAAAATTCACGGCCAGAATACATTGTCAGATTATGCTCTGTTCGTCGCGTGCTTGCTGCTAGCGGCAAGGCTGATATGGCCAAACGGAAGAGCATTCAATGCGGCGTTGTTTGTGTCCGCGCAAAGGAAGCAGCGTGGCGGCATAGTGCGACGTCTTTTTTATTTTTATTCGGACATCGCGATGTCTCTTCCTAGTGCGAAAAATTTGTTTGAGGCAACACAAAGTGTAAAATGATAAACGCACTGCCTATAGCAGCTGCCAAGTTGCGACGTTCTGATAGTCCATTTAGCACGTCTGCCCCGAAACGCAGTGTATTGCGCAAAGTAACCTTGACAAGAACATCCATTGCCAATTCAACCATCGATTCATAAAGTTTTGCCGACATCTTTTGCTCGCTTTTAACCATCATCTTACGCTCGTTTTTTTTTTTTTTTTTTTTTTTTTTTTTTTTTTTTTTTTTTTT
>JAGKRY010000023.1:0-80628 GCA_020002325.1 Chrysosphaeria jannelii | reverse complement strand
GCGTCGATGCGAGTAAGCAGGACCTGGAACAAGATCCTCCAGAACCAGCACATTTGGCGCGAGTCCTTTCTCCGCGAGAAAGCAGCGACCTATGCCACTGGCGCTCTGGTGCGTCCAGGCATGGGCCGTGGTGTGCCACGGGCAAACCAGTCCTCAAATTGGAAGGATATTTACCGGACAAAGCACGATCTTGACTGTCGTTGGCAAGAGGGAAAGACCTGTCCCATCTACCTCAACGGCCATACCGACAGCATCTACTGCTTGCAATTTGACGAGTAGGTTTCCGAATAGTCTATTTCACTGTGTCTAACAAGTCTAGGGACAAAATCATTTCCGGCTCAAGAGACCGGACCATCCGCATCTGGGACCTCAAGACCCTTGCATGCAAGCTCCTCATCGGACCCCCTTCTATTGCGGAAAACCCACTGCTCCTCCACAACACCGATGGTGAGCCGACGCACCACATTACAACGGCACGGGAGAGGAAGACGGCTGTAAGTGTTCCAGAAGTAGCAGTATACCCCATTCATCACTCGGCATCCATTCTGTGTCTGCAATACGATGACGAAATCCTCGTCACTGGCAGCTCCGACTCCACCTGCATTATGTACTCCATCAAGGACGGCTACAAGCCCATGCTTCGTCTAGTTCGGCACACAGCTGCCATCTTGGATCTGTGCTTCGATGACCGCTACATTGTGACGTGCAGCAAGGACATTACCATTTGTGTCTGGGACCGGAAGACCGGCGAGTTGCTGCACCAGATCCACGGACACGACGGCCCCGTAAATGCTGTGCAGATGCGTGGGAATACGATTGTGTCCTGTTCAGGAGATTGTCGTGTCATGTTGTGGAATGTTGAGACAGGCAAGCCCATCCGGGAGCTTTCCGGCCACACAAAGGGCCTTGCCTGTAGTCAATTTTCAGAGGATGGGCGCTTAATTGCTTCAGCGGGTAATGACCGCACCATTCGCATCTGGGACGCCAACACTGGAGATTGTCTTCGTGAGATCAAAACACACGAAGGTCTCATTCGCAGCCTGCATATTGACTCTATATCCGGTCGGCTTGTGAGTGCGAGTTACGACCGTGATATCAAAGTATTTGATATGGAAACGGGTCAGCAACTGCTAGACTTTCCGCAGTGGCATCAAAGCTGGGTCCTCAGTGCCAAAAGCGACTATCGCCATATTATCAGTACGGGCCAGGATCCCAAGATATTGATTATGGACTTTGGAGCTGGCATTCCCGGAATTGACTCTTTAAAGTCTTGACTGCTTTTTTCTTTCCTTTTTTTCTCTCTTTTTTGAATATGCCTTTTTTGCTCTCTTCTATTTCTTATGGGATCTTTTTATTGGAATTGGTGGGAAATAATGGCAGGCGTTTTAAAAGGGTTACTTCTACATAATGAATTGTTCTACATATTACCATCATCATCATGTCATCAGGGGGGCATACGAGTAGGCGGAGTATCGGGAGGTCTGCAGTCCTCAAACGACCTTTAAGAGGCACAAGCCGGGCCCGTCCATGACGGTGTCCGACACCTCTCAGCCAGCTTTCCAAGGCCTTGACGGAGCATTGAAGGAGCGGCCTGTCTCAAAGTCTCTGCAAATCACTACAGTCAAAAAAAACCTGTCCATGACCAACCTTTCGCAGTGCACATCACTCTTAAAAAAGGGTCTTGTTGCGTGTTCAGGTGCTATCGAATGAGACACTGTCTAGATTTGATTTTTTGGTGATCGACACGAACATGTTAGTGCCAAGTGGAATAACTACGTCACAATAAACCGCTTACTCATCACTTCTTGTTCGGAGAATCGGAGGGTCCAAAAAGGGCATCAGAGAGTGTTCGGTATGATAAAGCCAGGCTGGATAGGACTTCGGCAGATAGAACATGCGTCTTACCCTCTTTAATAATTGAAGAGAACTCTCATCCAGTAAAATAACCGCCTCGATGTCAACTCACGTGACACAGGCGTAACACGTTTCCTTTTTCGTCGTGTAAGAGGAATGTACCCGGGTATCTTTTACTTTTTGCATCGAAACGTGTTTGATATGCTATGTGACGTCCCCTCAAGGAATGCTTCCAAACGATCCCAACCATTGTAAATCATGGCAGAGCCGCGAAATACCTGTAAACAGCTCGTATCAGGAAACGTCCCTCATCAAGAGTGACACCCAATCAGCTGTTGCTTTTGGAGAAATCAACTGCGCCATTTCATTTTTTTTGGATTTTTTTAAATAAACGATCCCACAAATCAATTTGTCAAAAGACACCGTCTTTGTAAAAAAGAAGACAATAATAAAAAACCAGGATGACGGGATGTAGCTACTACGAGACATAAGCCCGTCGTTCCAAGGCATTTCATACCTTCCTCGGCGTTAATAAAGGATACACGAGCTGTAGATTGGCTATAGTGAGCGCAGATGAATCTGACGCCTTTTTTTCCAGATTACTATTTACCATAATTTATCAACACATGTCGAAACAATCACAGCCGCTCATCTTTTATTCCTACTGACATCAAGACCGGTCTCTTTTCCATCCACAAAGACCCTTTAGCGCCCTATTCTCGCCGTCACCACTCGAAAAGGATACGCCCTACCCTAGTTGCTTTGGAGCAAGGACGCTCTTTGTATATATTTCAAAAGCTGTTTCGGCCCTTTCCTTTCAAAATCATCAAACTCTTTTCAAAAGTACACTTGGGGAAACCTCATCATATTGATTTAGTTGTTTTTTCTCCAAAAATATAGGTGTCGATCAAGTTGAATTACTATAGTACCCCACACGCTTTCCCCAGCCTCAACTCCAACTTCAAGACATCCATACCAGCATACCATTACCTTCCCCTGGTGATATAAAGTAATCGCCGTCCGCCCATCAACACATCCCCTAATCAAAGAAAAAAACCCTCGCCTTTTTTATGTAAGCTTCGTTCTAGGAGACATACTTTTTCACAGCAAAACTAACATATCACTAGCTTTACTATTATTATGAAGGGGTTTTTTACTTGCTTCACAGCTGGTCTGGCCCTAGTCTCTAGGGCATTTGCCTCTCCAATTTCTAGCGCTTCCATTGCCATTACTTTGGTGGATGCATCTGTCAATACTACGTCTGGCACACAACCCTCTGGGGGCTACTGGGTAGCTAACATTCCACGAAAAGGCCAACCTGCTTTTGGGCCCAGTGGCTACAAAGTATTCCGTAACGTCAAGGACTTTGGCGCAAAAGGCGATGGCGTAACGGACGATACAGATGCCATAAACAATGCTATTTCGTCTGGTGGCCGCTGTGGTCAAGGCTGCAGTTCCTCCACAACTACACCTGCCATGGTCTATTTCCCTTCAGGAAAGTACCTTGTCAGCTCCCCCATTATACAGTTTTATTATACACAGCTTGTCGGTGATGCTACTGACCTCCCTACCGTTATTGCTGCTCCTAGCTTCAAAGGCATGGCCGTCTTTGACTCAGACCCCTACGACAACAATGGAAACAACTGGTGGACCAACCAAAACAACTTTTTCCGGCAAATCCGAAACTTCAACATTGATCTTCGCCAGATGCCTGCAAATCTTGGCGCTGGTATTCATTGGCAAGTGGCCCAGGCATGTTCTCTCCAAAACATTGTCATCAACATGAGCGATGCAAAAGGAGACGGAAACCAGCAAAAGGGTATTTTCATGGACAATGGCTCTAGTGGCTTCTTATCTGATATTACGTTCAATGGTGGCTCTGTGGGCGCCTTTTTTGGCAATCAGCAGCTCACTACCCGCAACCTTGTCTTCAACAACTGCCAGACTGCTATATACATGAACTGGAATTGGGCTTGGACTGTTCAGGGTGTAACCATTAACAACTGTGGTGTTGGTATTGATATGACTGCTGGAGGCACTATTCAAAACGTCGGTTCGGTCCAGTTTATTGACTCCCACATTACCAACACACCGATTGGTGTCAAGAGTGCTTACGTTTCTGATAGCACGTTTACCAATGGCACGCTTGTCATTGACAATGTGGACATGAAGAGCAATGTTCCCAACGCTGTTGCTGATGCCAATGGAAAAACGATTCTCGCTGGAAATGCTGTCATTGCAAACTTCATGCAGGGAAACATCCCTGGACCTGGTCGCAGCAATACGATCCGTGGTACCCAAAAGGTACTTGCCAAGCCAAGTAGTCTTCTTTCTGGGGGTTCTTTTGTTACTCGCAGCCGTCCTCAGTATGAAACTGTTTCTGTTAGCAACTTTGTTTCTGCCAAGGCTCATGGTGCTACTGGTGATGGTCACACCGACGACACTGCTGCCATTCAGTCTTTCCTCAACAGCATCACGGGTGACCAGATTGCCTATTTCGACCATGGAAATTATCTAGTTACCGACACTATCAAGGTGCCCTCCAACATCAAAATTACTGGTGAGGTGTATCCTGTCATTATGGCTAGTGGTAAGGGCTTCGGTGATGCCTCGAATCCAAAGCCTGTTTTCCAGGTTGGCCAGCCTGGTAGCTCTGGGAATGTTGAAATGTCGGATTTGATTTTCTCTACGGTTGGGCCACAGCCTGGCGCTGTCTTGATTGAGTGGAACGTTGCTGGCACTACTCCAGGGGGCTCTGGTATGTGGGATGTCCACGCCCGTGTTGGTGGGTTTGCCGGTACCAATATGCAGGTTTCACAGTGTGCTAAGAACCCGTCTTCCAAATCTGCCCCCAATACAGCCTGCTTTGGCGTTGCTATCATGATGCACATCACTTCATCGGCTTCTAATGTCTATCTCGAAAACACATGGTTCTGGACAGCAGATCACGATTTGGAGCCGGAGGCAAACTCTGCGCAGATTGACATTTACACTGCCCGTGGTGTTCTTGTAGAGTCAAAGGGGCCTGTTTGGATGGTGGGAACTGCTTCTGAGCATAGTGTTTTGTACAACTATCAGATCAGTTCTGCCTCGGACATCTACATGGGTCTGATTCAGACAGAGACGCCTTACTTTCAGGGAAATCCCGATGCCAAGACTCCTTTCAGCCCAGTAAAGTCTCTCAACGACCCTGATTTTAGTTCCTGCACGACCTCTACATGTGCTCGCTCGTGGGGTCTCCGAGTTGTCAACTCAAAGAATGTGTTTGTGTACGGTGCTGGTATATATTCGTTCTTTGACAACTACGATCAAACCTGTCTCAACACGGAGAGCTGCCAGGACAATATTGTTAGCCTGGAGTCATCTCAGGTTTTGATGTATGGTTTGAGCACCAAGGCTTCAGTGAACATGGTGACTGTGGATGGAAAGTCCATTGCCCTCGATTCTCAGAACCGCAATAACTTTTGTGCTACTCTTGCGCTTGTTTCTTCTCAGTCATAGGGTGGAATTTTTGACAAATGGGTGCATGTTTTGAAAGAAGGTGGATTATTTCTCTCGGTAGCTGGCTACCACTTTTGATGGGTATTAGATGCCCGCTTTACAATGTATATATGGGTGTGCTTTTGGCGTTTTCAGGGTTGTTCTGAAAAAAAGAACTGTTTTTTTGGAGATACAAGATAGAACGGAATGTATATGTCTAGCCTAACTGTGATTCCATTTCTCTAACCAGGCCTTTAACATCTTTTCAAGCAAGCCATTTTCTATATAGTAGTCAGACATGTTAGCAAGTGTTTGACTATGCTTAAGGGCACGGTCAATATCGTAATTAAACTCGAACGTTTCAATCAAGTCAGTAGCAAAGTAATAATCCAATTTAATGGCGGGAAGGCGAGTGGCAGCTTGGTCACCGAGCTCTTTGGCGCGTTCTTGGACACGCTGCATCCATTCGGCACGGGGGACGGCCTTGAAATCCAGGCCGGCTTTACGGAAAGCGGGTAAGACTTGGAGGTTCCAGGAGAGCACATGGTTTATGGTGATATTGTAGTAATGTGCGGTGGGTTGGACTGGCATGGTTTTGAGGGCATTGGAAATGTCCATGTAGGCAGAGGCCGCCACATCCATTGGGAGCCATCGACAGTTTCCACGATCGCCGTAGAATAAAGGCAGGGCATGAACCTCGAGGGCGCTCTTTACAATCAAGGGGATGGCTTCCTTGTCATTCCAAATGCCGTGTTCAGAGTCACCACAGAGCTGGCCGGTGCGGAGAATGGCCACATGGGCACCCTGTGCGGCCGCGGCTTCACAAACACGCTCACCAATGCATTTGGACTGGCCGTAGCCTAGTGGCGAGGCATATGTGAGGGATGGTATGGGCGATTCGGGTACAGTGTAGGATGCGCCAGGGAGGGCAAAGATGTTCATGGAAGCGGAGATGCTGCTGGCAAAGAGGAAGCGTGCGGGGCCATGGGTAGCTTGCATGGACAGCGTAAGGAGATTGTGGAGGCCATGGATATGGGGAGCAAAGCTGGCCGTGGGAAGGGTAAAGTGTACGGGCCAGGCGAGATGCATAATGCAAGTGGTGTCCATGACATCGTCGTAGAGGGCCTTGTTTGCCAGGCCCAGGAACTCCGCGCCCAGGTCCTCTGTCTCGTAGACGACAATTTTCCGTAGCATACTCCGGGGAAGGGTGGCGACATCGAAGCCACGCGTTTTGAGAGAGGAATGTACACGCGAGAGGCCATGGGGGCCGCGGACGAGGCAGGTGACTCTTTCCACGGAGGCATCGCGCATCGATGCCAAAAGAACATGAGCACCCAGGGCGCCCGTAGCGCCTGTTAGGAGAATCTTTTCGCCCTCGGGCTTTGTTAGGTCAAAGCTAGAGTACTTGTCGATGAGGCTCTGCATGACCTCTACGGTGTTTTGGGAATATGGGCTATAGTCTGCCATTGTGTCTGCATGCAGGGAGGATAGGGTGGTGAAGAAAAATTGGGCCAGCTTAATTATATTCTGGTTGTCATAGATGACATTGGTGGGTAGAGCGAAGGAGCCAAAGTCCAAGAGTTTTTGAAAGATTCTTCGTGATTGAAAAGCACGAAGACTGTCAATGCCAGAGGCAAAAAAGTCGGCATCCTTTGGCATGGTGATACCGATATCTTCACGGAAGACCCTTTCCACCAAATCCTCAATCGCTTCTAGTGGGGGGACCCCTGTCAAATCTGTCGTACTTTGGGGAAATTGTGTTTTTTCCGTGGATGTGGCGTACAGGGCATCAATCGTATCGGAAAAGGCGTCGACGGCCTTGGCACGCATGATATTATTCTTTACTGTTCGTGGATAATCCACATCATCGCCCATGATCAGCACCATTTCGCGTGGGACACGAGCAAACTCATCGGCTTTGTAATTAGCAGAAGCAATGCTTGGCCAAATGGCATCGAGAAGCTGGTCTTTGGGCAAGTCAGATGGCTGGCAAAAGACAATCATGCCCAAAACAGGTCTCTTCTTACCAAAGACGACGACATCCTTTACCAATGGATTTTCACGAACAATGCCCTCCATGGCAAGAGGAATAACATTTTCGCCATTCAATAAGGTAATTTGGTCGTCCTTACGAGCAGCATATTTCCAAGCATTTGGTATCGTCGGATGAGGCTCAAAAAGGTCTCGGGTGTGGAAGAGCTCGCCATTATCAGCATCATGATACGACAGAGAGTCCAGTGTAGATCGGTAGACGAGTTCGTATAAATTATCCTCTGTCTTTTCGAAAAAAGCATGGTCTTGAATGTGTGGCAAGGGCCGCATGTAGGCCCAGTCTTGAAAGGTGCTGGAGATTCCAGAAGAATCGGCGGTGAAGCCCGTTTCGGTCATGCCATAGCCAGATACCAGCGGGATGCCATGGGCCACAGCTTTATCACCAAGCTCATCAGGTACCTGTGCTCCCGATACCACCACAAAGCGGCACTTCTTCAGCGCATCTATACCTCCCTGTGTCTCCAAAAGCTGCATGAGAAGATACGGGACAATGAAAAGAACGTCTGGGTGGATTGTTTCAACAACCGTCAAGATGCTAGTGGATGTGATGGGGACATTTGGGTTGCATATATAGGCGGTTTGGCCTGCGTAGATGGCTTGCATAGCACTAATGGCGCCATAAAAATGATTCCATGGGAGTGGGTTGAAGGAGCTAAGGCCATGACTCGCAGAAATCGACATCATGAAACTCGCATGTGTAGTGGGAATAGGTTTTGGCAGTCCCGTGGAGCCAGAGGAATGGTAATATAAGCCAATCGAGTTGGCCTCTTTCTCTGGATGAGCAATATCTCTGGAAAATGGAGAATGTTCACCATGGTATGACTCGAGTGGCAAAATACGAAGCAGAGAAACGGTTGGCAATTCATCTGCAACTTCTTTCAGCATCGTCCTAATGTGGACCGATTCGGTGTGGAAAATGGCCGCGGCATTTGTTGCCTGCACAAGATGTTGAACGGCTGGCGCACCAAGACGTGATGACATGATTAGGGGTATGCAGCCAAGACGAATGAGTGCAAAAACAACGACGCAAAACGAAATGTCTGTATGGGCATAGATACCGACCACCTGTTGGCTATTCTTTCCTAGCGTTGGCATTCCGTGTTTCCCTTTTTTCAGGTGAGATGGCTTACCTTTGGAAACCCCATGTCGATGAGAATATGGCAGGCATTGTCAATCATTTGGTCCACCTGCTGCGCCGTAAAGAGCTCAAAATCTGTGACAGAGTCACCACGAGGCACGCCAATAATGGGATTTTGGACAGCATCTTTTGCTCGTAGACGAAAGATGTCGTCAAGTGTGTGTACTCTTCCATAGGTGTCAAGGTTCTCTTCTCTCTCTTTACGTGCACTCCTAAAGAGAGAGGGCGTTACTTTTGAACCATTTGGAGCATGGGAAAGACTGGCCATTATAACGGTTTACCTATTTTTTTGAAATCTTGTGGGTATGGGGGGAAATCTTCTTTATATTTGGCAACGAGCTTTATGCGACCATCCCATCAAAAGGAGCATTTCCAATTTTACAATAGCTATTGAGACCGTTAGATTGTTTCTCCATCCCCAGCCAAGGACTGGGACATCTTTCCAGCCCGAGTAAACAAAGCCAAGGCCTCCTTGTTTTTTCATGGGCGGATTGATTTTTATTTTGGAAGCTAGGCCGCTTCTAGATACTATCGCTACGACGATCTACCCTGTTACATGCTGGCTTCATTATGGTCATGTAGGATTCATAAGTCAAAAGATCACGGTGTAGGATGGCGCGGCGCTACAGTACTGTGGTATTCCATAGGTGAAAGCCCCCAACCTTGAAAAAAAAAGCATCGGCTTTTTGTACCTACCTTATAAAGCGCACCCATATTATAGCCCCCCTTTACCCTTACCATACGATGCTTTATAAGGGAACCCGCTATGATGTATCCCAAGATGAAAAAAAATGGCATGAATTTGTCAAGAAAATAAAAAGTTGAGAAAGGACAGCCTTTGGCTTTGAAAGGGTTCGGCTAGTGATGCGACCATAAAACGCTAGTCTCGAGAAACCTTATTGGATATAAGGGTACATACCCCTACTAAAAATCGCCAAAAAAACACCCCCTTAGGGCTGCGTGAACACACACAATGTGCCAAGAGCATTGACTTTTTTTTTCTTTTTTCCTTCGTTAAAGAAAATCCACATGCTGGAAGACATGCCTCCATTTGTGCATTGGCGGGGACAGGAATGCTCCATGGCGTTTGGCAGCTTGAAAGCGAAAGGCTAAAGCGAATCCGTCTTTAATGACCACATGCCTCGCATTCGAGAGCCTGCTTTATCCAATCGAGCTACATTGTCAAGCGCCTGCTTAAAGTACGCCGTGTGTAAGCGGTCCGAGCAGAAGTGGTTGAAATGATCGACCAGCATCTTGGACGGAACCTTTCCACTATGCCTCTGCATGTATCTGACAATCATTCGCTCAAAATCTTCCACCGATATAATGGATGATGCAACGGGCGGTGGCGTGCTCTTACTACTCGATATCCCCTGGCGATCCGATATGCCCGCCAAAATCGAAGCCGAGCCAGGGCCTCGTAGCCGGCTGTTTTGCGGACGCCCCGTCACACCCACCTCGCCCGTCCAGGTCACCGTCCCCGCAGGCACCCGCCTTGCCTCTTCATTTGACCTCTCCAAATGATGTGCTGCCACATCAGCCATACGACGGGCCTCCTGCTCAAGTAGATGCCGATCCGGCTGCAGCCTCTTGTTTCGTTTCGTTCCATTGATAATCAAATCATGCTCCAAAGCACTGTGTAATGCCGATTGTGCAAATATGCCCTTCATAATACGGTCTTCTTGAGCATCCTCTGCATTTTCCCCTTGCCCACCACCATCCTTCGTGGCATCGTCCGCCTGTGTTTTGTACTCTTCCACACCAGCCACGCCATCCACACCCACAAGCTCACTGCCTTCCGACGGCTTTGTAGAAGAAATGGGAATTGCATCCGTCCCTGGCGTAATCACATCTTTCCTACTGCCCTTGACTTGTGTCCCTTTGAAGAGCTCGCTTGTCTCCGTAACACCATCTTCATAGGATCCTAGAGAAAATAAATCGTGAAGGTCCTGCATGCCAAATGTAGTTCGCTGGGTAGGGTCCTTTAACACCTTATTCGAAAGAAACTGTTTGAAGATTTGTCGATGGTAAATCTTTTCTTCAATCGTCCCTGCCGTCATAAGTCGGTATATCGTAACGGGCCTCTTTTGACCGAGTCGCCAGGCCCTTTCACGGGCTTGCACATCCGTCGATGGATTCCAATCAGGATCAAAAATGATGACACGGTTCGCCCCCGTCAAGTTCACACCAAGACCTCCCACCTTTGTCGTCAACAAAAAGACATCGAGATTAGGGTCCTGGTTGAAACGATCCACAAGCACCTGTCGCTCTTTGATGGCCGTCTTTCCATCCATGCGAATCGATGAAATGGTCCCCCTTTTACGGATAAAGGCATCCAAAACATCCAGCATTTGTATGCCCTGGCAAAAGAGTAGCGTCTTGTGGCCCAGTTTCTTCCACATATCCAAAAGGGTGCTAATGACCTGCATTTTGCCCGACCGGTCGGGATGGCCCCAGTTCTCAGACCCCTTCTCCTGCGGCGTCAGGAGATCTGGATGGTTGCAAATCTTGCGGAGAATGTCAATGCCATACAGCGACTTGCGTGTCTTGTTGAGAATAGCATTCATTTCATCCGAGCGCAGAAATGTCTGGTACGCCTTGCGCTGTTGGCTCGTCAGCTTACAGAACAAGACCTGCTCGCTCTTTTTGGGCAAATCCGCGGCCACATCGGCCTTGACACGCTGCAAAAGATACGGACTCACGGCATCTTTGAGTGTTTCAGCGCACTTTTGGGCCGTCATGATTTGCAGATTGGTGGCATTGGCATACCCACCAAGACGGATGGGAATCTCAAATTGACTGCGGAAATTCACAAGCGTCCCTAGCCGCATGGGATAGATAAAGTCAAAGAGAGACCATAGCTCCTGGAGATTGTTCTGCATAGGCGTACCCGAGAGAATCACTCGGTTAGCCGTCTTGAGCTCCTTGCAGTACACTGTAATAGCCGCATTTGGGTTGCGTATTTTATGGCCCTCGTCGAGAACGGCATAGCCCCATTTTACAGGGATCAGAACATCACCATAGGTTTGTAGACCGGCATACGTCGTCACTAGTACATGGCCATGTTTCACGACGCGGTCCACAACCTTTTTGGCCGTCGCCATTGACGTCTTTTTCCGTGGACGCTCATCCGAATCAGAGTCGTCTTCCTTCTTGGACAGATTCATAATGGCGCTCCCTGAGGAATGCAGGATAGACACGCGCAAGGGCGGCCACCATCGATGAAATTCACTTACCCATTGACGAAGAAGCGTAGCCGGCGCCACCACAATGACAGGCTTGTCCAGCCGTTGACTAAAATGAAGAGCTGCTACAAAGGAAATCAACTGCACTTTTTTGGTTAGTTACAGCAGCAAAATGAGAGGACATACCCGTTTTGCCGAGACCCATTTCGTCACCAAGAATGCCACCGACATTGATATCATACAGCTCTGCGAGCCATCGCACAGCCGTCTTCTGGTATGCAAAGAGGGATGGGTGAATGTCGCCTGGAAGCTGAAGACCGTTTTCCAATGATAAGTTCGGTTCATCTGGTGAAGGACGAAACCATTCCGGCCGTTCATCCGGCTCTTCAGCCACTCCAGATGCTTCTTGACGGGCTTTTCGGGCCCTGCTCCGTCTCTTGACCCAGTCATTCAGTCTCTTTTTATACACAGACTCCAGACTATCATCTGCCCCTAGTGTGTCTTCTTCTTCTTCTGATGTGGATGCCTCAACGTCGCCATCGTCTCGTTTCGTCTGCTTCCGCCTTTTTTCTGGCTTCCATTCGGCACCAGACCTATCCGAGATGACGTCGTCTATCGTGATGGCTCGCTTCGTCCTTGTCCGAAGCGAGAATGCCTCGGCTGGCGAATCCCTCACAAACCCCGGGACACGGAGATTCTGATGTGATTGTGGCTCGCCTCCCTCCTTGGCCAGCTCATTGTCCACGGCATCGTCTTCTGCGTCCATAATCACCGTCGCCAGAGGCCCAGATGCCTCGGCCCGGTTGTCCACCTTGGTAAACGGCGTGATTTTGCCTGTTCTGACAAGAAAATCATGTCTACTTTCGTCCGGAAGCCGTGTCTGGCCCTCCTCTGCTCTTCTTCGGGCGATGCGGCCTCGCAGATCCACCACATCCTTATCAATCTGCTCAATCTCCAACGTCCAACGAGCAATATCCGCCTCTAGACGACGCTGCATCGACGGAGTCGTGCCCGGAAGAAGCATCTTTTCCCGTGCAGTTGCCCGCTGTGCCACCAGCTTCGCCCGCGAAGCCTCTGCTCGCTCAATTCGCTTCTCATCCCGCTGATCTTCCACTTCAGCCAGTGCCTTTTCAGCCTGATTGGTAATGTCTCGTTCGAGCTCGTCTTGGTCCCGGAGCTGTATCGTTTCATTCAGAGCCCTCAACGTCTCCTCTTCTACGCCATCTGACATTGTTTTTTGCACGTTTTTTTTTTCTAAAAATCCAACTTTTTATTTTTCATGATTTTTATTTTTATACTAGTTGTCCGTCTTCGTCATCATCGCTATGAAGACCCTCTCGCGATCTTAGCGCGAAGTCATATGACTTCCTGTCATGGTCCAGGCGCGATGCCAGACAACACGTCATGCGGTTAGGTAAGCAGCATGTCAGGACCATGACACTTCCGGTGGGCAGGTACATCCTTGGTACCTAGCTGTTTAGTTGTTTAACAATCATCATGAGTGTTGTTGAGCCTATTAAAAGTAGTATCATACATTGGAAAAAATAAATAAAATGAAAAAAAACTATGCAAATACATCTTGCTGGTCGACAATGCTGTCCTGCATCTCGGCAAAATTTTGAAAGTGCAACGGCCGGTGAGCCCCATCGTAAAAGCCCATGGGCGTATCCAGCTTGACACGCACCGGCTTCTTGGCCACGCTGGGAAAGTCCGTGCCAATAAAAGAGTAGTTCCAGCGGCCCCGTTCCGGCACAAGAAAGAACCCATTGAATCTTGGAGACAGCAGAAGCGTCCTCCGGGCCCCCATGGTCGTCGTAAAGCCCTGTGGCTGGTCGCTCTGCAGGTCCTTGTTCTCAACACCCCATACAAGGCCCTGTGCCGTCAGACTAAAGGCCGAAAGAGATACACTTCCCGGTGTAAACGACACCGAGATCGTCGCCATATTCTCTCGTCGCGCTGCCCAGCTTGGATGCTGCTGCTGCATCTTGGCCATCTCCGTCACATTAGCAGCCGACATATACGGCAGCTCGGCACCTGCCACCGTATGGATCAGCCCCAGTGGCTCTAGCCCCTTGAGCAACGCATGCTGAGGAAGCTGCTCGGGGAACTCTACAGACCGGAGCCCTCCCAGCTGCGGCACCAGCACAATACAGCGCACTTCCTTGACCTCGTCTGTCTCAGCAGGCGACGCACCATACAGATAGCCCGCCACTTGCACCCGCAAATCGGCAATCGAGATGAATGTACGCAGGATATTGTTAGGAAGCACAATCGTTGGCCCCTCCGTCTCGCTCGTCGGCGCCACATACATGTTATTCGCACGCGACCGAAGACTCGAGGCCGCTAGAGCACGCGTCCGCCACTCCGTCTTGCTGGCAAACGTCTGCTGCTCAAAGTTGGACGTCGTCGTCACAATCATCTCCTGGCCAAGCGCATTTTGCGTCTTCGTCGTCGTCGCCATCAGCTGTGCCTGTTCCTGCTGCTTGTCCATCTCGGCCGCCTGCTGCCGCTGCAACGATGGCGCAGAAATCTCCATGCCAAGAATAATATCCCGCACTTCGCTGCTCGTCAAACTGGCCACATTGACATTGTTCTTCTTTCCGTAGTCATTCAAGATCAGATCACGCAGCTGCGTCTCCACCCGGATCCAATCTTCATCCGCCAACGTTGGCCAGATATGGTGGTCCTGCGTAATGACCGTCTTGTCAGGACGAAGGATCAGCTTCGTACGATCTTGGTTCACATGGAGAGCACGCAAAATCAAAATCAATCGACTGAACGCCGTGTACGATGAGATACCCGACGCCAGCCACTCATCATACAGATTGAAGAGCACCATCTGTGGCTCTGTCGCACGCAGAATCATATCGCCCAGCTTCTCCACCTTCAGCGCCGCTTGGAAGGGTAGCTGCAGCTCCGAAGCACGGATGGCAATATTAGGGAAATCTAGCAAATTGACCTCTAGTGGATCTAGCAAGCCCTTGCGCGTCACAATCAACTGCTTTGGCTGCTCCTCCACAGGCAAAGACCGAATCAGCGCCGCCACTTCTTCGGCTGTTTTCCATTTGGCCAATTGACCAAGACGCTTCTGGCCTGCCCACACACTCGTATGAATAATCTTGAGGAACAGCTGTCCTGTACGGGGATTGAAGATGAAAATCGCCCCATTGATGGGCTTCGTCGTCAAATTGCCCTCAAAGGTCTTGTGGATGGTGACACGGTACACATTCGTATCATCAATAAACAGCTGTGTCTGGTTGCTAAAGAGCTCCGAGTAGTTTTGCGAGTTCAAAAACTCTTGGTTGCTCTCCGACGCATACAGCTGTAGACTCTTGCGAATACGCTCGCGCAAGACATAAAGGGCAGGGTTGGCCTTAATAATCTTGGCCATGGCCTGCTGCACAAGCACCTTGAGACCAGGGAAGTACTTTCCATACGCAGAGTACGTGTTGTACGCCAAATCAATGCAAATCATCAAGCCATGGGCAGACGGGTATAGGTTCATCGAATCTGTCATGTAATCCATGTACTTGCGGCGCACATACACCTCCACATCCTGCGAATCGTAGTCACCATACTTGAGTTGCACATCAATCCAGAAATGGTCCGTCGTCTGATTATCGGGCTTGTTGATCTGGTCCATCAACAACGACGGCTCTGTCAAATTCCACTGATGGCCAGCCTTCAAGCTGATATCCGCACACGAGCTGTTCATTTTGTACGATTTACGTGGGTGTATCGTCTCTTTTTGCACGGAATCAATGCCCAATGGCTCCAGCTCTTGGTCAAAGACCTGACACAAGTCCATCACCACAGACTCGTGAATCTTTTGCCACAAGTGCGACCGGAAGATGCTAATGAGACCAATCTTGAGTGTGGGGATCTTGGCGTGCATGAAAATACCCGTCAAATCAAGCTGGACACGGAACCCAACATACACCGAGGCACGATTGATTGTCGGACTCCACCAAAGCGTAAATCTACGATTGGGGATCTGATTCAAACCAGACCGCTGAGCATTCGTCAGCTTCTTGAACTTCATGCTGTCCTCGAATCCGCTGGCCTTTTCCCAAAACAGGCCCTCCCATGAAGCAAACGCCGTGGCAGCAAAAAGTGTGTGCTGCAGAATCATTTCCACACCACCAAGGGCGGCAATCACATCCGTGCGGATCGCATTCAGCGTCCACAAACGACCGTCATGACGTGCACTCGTCCACGAGAAGGGGTTTGCTCGCATGAGCTGGTACATTTTGAAATCAGCACGGGCACGGAACCCCTTGTCAAATGAAAGCGTGCTGCGGTCCTTTTGGAAGAGCGTGTTGATTCGAGGAAGACCCCGGTCCCAGCTGTCCTCCAAATCTTCCAGTGCCAAACGACGATTCTGCTGCTTCGCCTCTTCTCGCTTCTGCGAATACTCTGTCCACACACGCTGCGAATCAATAAATTCAGACTCCCACGGAACAATGTACCGCGCAATCGTAGGAATCAGCGCCTCCTCTGGGTGCGTCATACCAGCACGGTAGTGCGTAATGCCCGTGTCCGTCTGCTTAGCCCATCGACGATCACTCGCCGGGATCAAAATGTGAGAGCCCGAAATCATACCTAGACCACCTAGTTCCTTGGGCGTGTAAAAGACGGCCGGGGGAAACCGAGAAGGCATCTTACTGTTGAGACCAATCTTAACTCGCGTTTGGATCTTGGTCTCGCACTTGACAATCGCGTCCAAAAGACGAACCGTCGAGGCGGTGGCCTCACGATAATACGCAAACAATGCAATCAGTGCAGTGTTCCATTTGTTTGCAATCTTGGTAAATGTCGTTGAGCCCGATGACATGAGGATTTGACGAATACGGTTATTGAACTTGTCAATGTCCTCCTCAGACACCTGGAGGAAAGCATCCGCCGTGCGCTCCTTGGTCGTGATATCAATGAGACTCCAGACACTGTCCTTGACCGAGAAAGTGCTGTCCTTGTTGCGGATACGTGGGAGAATACGCACTTCAAATCCACACATGGAGAACAATAGATTCGGATTGTCTCGGCTGTACACGCTCACAAAGGAATCATGCCACTCAATTGTCGTAATGGACCGAGGCAATCGGTTCTTGAGGTCCCAGAATGCAGCACGGCCAAGATGGACATCGTGACGCATGAGACGCATACGCGAATCCTTGGGCCAGCACTTCTTGGCCCGATATCCGACGACATTCTCAAAGTTGGGATCGGGCTGCTCCGTCAAGAAGCGCTGCACCAAATCCCTCGACTCTTCAGCCGTAAATTTGAAGAATACCCAGACTTTGTCGAGGTAGCGCGTGTACAGACGGATAGGGTGGCGTGTTTCTGTGTTGCGGTCAGCAAACTGCAAGAAATCATTGGGGCTCGTCGGAGAACCAGCCATCTCTTCGGCACGACGGGGACCTAGCAGCAAGAGATCCAGAACAAGGCCATAGTACTGGAAGACAAAGGCCGAGAATTGAAGACCACGAATCATGCCGTAGCTGTTCACATGGCTCATGTCTTTGTACGACAGCACCACGTTGTTCTTGGCCGTAATATAGTCTGCCAAGTTGTGGTCCATGATCAAGCGCAAAAGTGAGTTGAGGAGCGTCAACTCGACCTTTTCATACACCTTGGCAAGTTGTGTCTCAACAAGAACACCACAAGAGCCGTCTTCATATTCCCATACGCGGTCCAAGCTGTTCAGGCCCTGGGCCCATTTATACACCAAAAGAGGCGCCACTTCACCATCAGCAGGCTTGATCCAATTGGGGAACAAATGGCGTTGGTCGGCCTGGTACCAAAGATATTGATCAAGGTAGGCATCACTAATCTTTTCAATGGGCTCAACGTCATAGACGGGGTGAATGCTGCTGTAGTTGTCGGCCATGTCAATGCCCACTTCTTTGAATGCACGCTGTGTCAAGAGGAACCGTTTGATACGCTCAAGGGTAGTGCCCGGGTTGTCATAGGCCTGCTCAATCAATGCGAGCTCCTCACGCTGGCTCTGGTTCAACCGGCCCTTTGTCGAATACGACTCACGAAGACGCTCCAGCGCCAAGATCAAAATCTTGGTGTCATGTTTATAGGAAACGGCTGGGAAGGGAATGGGCGAGAACCGACGGGCCTCCAGCCAATGAACGGTGGTTGTGTACATGGCCACAGCTTCCTCGGACGAGACATACGGACCATCCTTGGCATGGTTGTGCTGGCGCTCCTGCTCGGCTTTGAGCCAGAGACGGGTGAGGCGACCAACGTTTTTGCGAGCTACCGTCTTGTCCACAGTGGCACCGCGACGAATACGCTCACGGTTATAGTGGGCAACAGATACCCACCAATCAGCCTTGGCCTTGACATAGCGCAGAATGACGCCTTCAATGGGAGCGGGCAAGCCAGGCACCTTCCACGGAATGTTGCTCTTCCAGCAACGCCATGCCTCGGATAAGTGCTGAAGAACCGTGGACATTTTGTTTTGACGGATACCTTCTGGCATCATATCCGCCAGATCGCTCATGACGGCAGCACGAAGCTCCAGATCAAAGTGGGATTCCACACGCTGCTTTGTGACAGTCTTGGCAACGCCTTTACTGTGACGGCCTTCGAACTGACGAGCCAGGAGATTTCCCAGCCAGCGTTCAAGCAGTGGAATGATACCACGGAGGAAGAAGAGCCAGACACGCCAAGCGGGTGCCCAGACACCGACACCAGGGCCCTTGCCGACACCACCGGCGTTGAAGGCAAGATAGACAATGTGCTTCAAGTCCTTGCAAGAGCGGATTTGGTGCATCAGCTTGTACTTGTAGCGGTACATACCAGTCAGCTGGCCGACGTGGTTGAAGGCATAGAGGATGCCGTCAGCAAGCTGAAAGGCGTCAATGTTGCCGAGACGGAACTGGACCTGGGCATCGACAATGAGCTTTGTCAAGCGGAGAATCTCACGCATCAGGTGGAAGGCATTGCCGAAACGGGACTTTTTGCGTTCCTTTGTGGTCAATGTTTTGACAGGCTTCAGGTTGAAGTTGTAGTCAAGATGGAGGTATGTCAGGTTCTTGCGGTGGATCAGCAGATTCAGCATGTTGAAGCCCTGCCGACAGACCTGCAAACCAGCCTCGACCCAGTCAATTGTCGTTTGCTGGAAGAACTTTGTCTGTTTCAGCGTACGTAGCAGGTTCTGTTTGTTGTGCGTTTTGGGCTTCTTCCTGTGGAGCTCGTTGAGAACATAGGTCTTGAGAAGCTTCTGGTAAGAGACGCTGGTCTTTTTGGGGATGCCGTGAGGGGGGTGCTCGAGGTACATCCACTTGATGAGAGGGACATCCTGCGCACGGACCATGCGTCCCGATCGACGGTTGAAGGGGTACGGGGCCCACCAAAGCTCAATGGCAGAGGCCAGGTCTTCTGTGATAACAGGATCTTTGGCCATAAAGGCCTCGACCTCTGGGGGGAGCTCAAAGCCATCATCTTCTTCAAACAACTCGTCTTCGTGGCCAGTCATGCCCCGAGCAAGACTACGAGACGACACAGGGTTGGTGTCGGCAGCGACGTGGAGAGCAGGCAGAGACTTGTTCTCGGAGAGGGTGTAGACAGACTGGGGGAAAGCATACCAAGCATTGCACACGCTGCGTGGGTGTGAATTGTAGAGATAGGGGAAAGCCACACGGGACTCTGTGCGGATGGGACTGCGGAAGATAATGCGTTCAATGGCATTGAACTCGCCAAAGTCCTCGTCTTCCTCCTCTTTGTAGAGGGGCTCGAAACGGGCACTTCCAGGAAGGGCGACGTTGAGGGCTTTGGACGTGAAGAACGACTTGGGCTCAAAGAGATAAAAGTAGTTGCTGTCGTGGTGCTCGGAAAGAAGTGGGTAGCTCAAACGGTAAAGGACAGCCATCTGTTTGAGGGAGAGACGCCATGAGCGGTAGCTAGGGCCGTTGACGTGGTCAGTGTCCACAAGGGGACGGGAGTCATAGAACCACTCGTACACTTCGCTGTCTTCGTCTTCGTCAAGCTCCATTTGAATGCCATCCATGGGCTCGACGTCTTCAATGTTTTCGGACCAAGACAGAGGCGGTTCTTCGTCGTCAAAAGGGGGGAAGCGCATGCGCTTGAAGAGACGACGATTGCGCTTTTCGTTCCGCATAGCAGACCACATGGCAGCCCATTGGGCCTGGAAAACAGGCTCAATGACACGGGGGACTTCATTGACGAGTGTCAGACAGCCATTGACGTGGTACAGCACCTTGACGTCGCGGGTGGGCTCCCACGGCATGGGCATGTTTTCCAGAAGCTTGAGGACAGCATGGGGCATAAACTTTAGGGCGCCTAGATACGATCTCTTGTCGTTGGAATAGCGCTTCTGCGACATGTCTCCGACGTCCTGGACGATTTTGCGCAAGTGTTCCGGGGGCATGTCGGCCTTCTGCGTCTGCACAAACCCGCCCCGACGCTTCTCGGAAAACCGCGCGTGACGGGCACGCAGCCAGGCCTGTTTCTTCTGCTCCAGTTTCTGAGCAGCAGCTGGAAGAATAAAAGACCCTGGGGGCGGCGGTGGCATTGCATCGGGCGGTGGCGGAGGAGCCCATCCCGGAGGGGGTGGCGGCGCCCAGCCTGGGGGCGGCGGCACGGACATCTATTGTAAGCATTTGCACGGAGATATTTTGATGCCAACATACACTTTGACAGTTGCTCTTTTCGTCAAAAGCAATGGTTTTTTTTGGCAATGGAAACAGCGTCGGCCAAGGCAGTAGCAATGGACGCGCTTTTCTGGCGCGGTTTTTTTT
The DNA here is from genome assembly GCA_020002325.1 of Chrysosphaeria jannelii. Taxonomy (NCBI): domain Eukaryota; kingdom Fungi; phylum Ascomycota; class Sordariomycetes; order Ophiostomatales; family Ophiostomataceae; genus Chrysosphaeria; species Chrysosphaeria jannelii. Next base: position 60,148 of record JAGKRY010000023.1, on the reverse strand, counting down.
GTGGGCCCAAAAGCAATGGGCATTACATAATCAATCCCTGTGGTGCAGAGAAAATAGCAGAGGCTGTCACTGTATGTTGGCGTCAGGGCTTTGGTTGTGCCCAAGACAGGATGCCAAAGTATGACGAGAACGACCTCCAGCTTGCTCTAGAAGAGGTCGATTCTGGGGCGGGAATCCGGACAGCAGCCAAGAAATATAGCGTGCCGTATTCGACGCTACGAAACAGAATGCTAGGAGGGCAAAGCCATAGAGTGGCAGCAGAAAGACTGCAGCTTCTATCAAAGGAGCAGGAAAAGGAGCTGGTGCAGTGGGCAATTGCCTATAAACAATATAAGGGCACGCTTACAACGATGGATATACACAAAGCAGCACACCAAATGATCGTTTTGGAACGGGGGCGTGTTGCGTTGGGGAAGAAATGGACAGAAGGATTCTTTAAGCGAAATCCAGAAGTAAAGGAACACCTCAGCAAGACACGGCGAGGAGACGAGGCAAGTGAGCCCAAGGAAGACATGAATGCGGTGCAGATACCGACGGAAGTATCAAGCGCCGTCATCAAAACGAGCGAGGACATGCAAAGGGCTGCAGATGAATTTGAGGCAGAGAATGGGCCTCTTACACCGGCCTTACGGCATCTTATTGAGCAGGTAAAGGAGGAGCTAGACGAAAAGAATGAGCTTATTGCACGGATAGGCCGTGAGATTGAAGAGCATAAAGCCGTTCTGGCCGCGATGGAGGAAGAGGAAGAAGAAGAAGAGGAGGAGGAAGATAAAGAGGACCATAGCATGGATTCAGATTGAAATACATACAAAGCATCTCTATCGTACCTGCCGATTAGCGGACGTCTAGGTTTTTAGTGGGGATTTGGTGGTGAGGCACGTCTAAGGAGCCTGCGGGTCAAAAGGACGATGGCAAGCAATGACTAAGCAACTAAAGGGCGAGAGTGGGTCTCGGCGCCACAGCATGCGCCACACCCCACTCTAGCAATTTTTGACTTTTTTTTCTGTTTTCGTCCCCCCATTGCATTGAACAATAGTAAGCCGAAACCACGACGCCTCGGCCGACAGCACTCGACAACCACACAGCATGGCGACCTCGCGATTTTTCCGCTCCGGCGGCAACTCCAGCGACGAAAGTAGCTCGGAGGAAAGCGACTTTTACGAGAAGAGCGATGACTTTAGCCAGTCGGAAGATGAAATGTCCGACGACGACGGCATGAAATCGGGATCTGACTCCGACTCAGACAGCGCGGACGGCGGAACAGTGGGCGCAAATGCCTTTTTGCGCGACGCTGCGCCAGAAACAGAAGACAGCGAGGAGGAGGGCACGACTCGCGTGAAGAGTGCCAAAGACAAGCGGCTGGAGGAGCTGGAGACGACAGTGACACACATTGAGAATGCACGCAAGATTGGTGACTGGGCCTCGGCGCTCGGAGGTGCGTGTGGGAGCGTGGACAACCGACTGCTAACGCACAGACTTTGACAAGCTCACGCGACAGGCCGAAAAGCTGCGGGTGGGCCTCAAGGCGCCCAAGATCTACATTGAGGCCGTTGCCAACATCGACGTGGCTGTCAATGAGGCGCAGAAGAAGGAGGGCGCCAAGAAGAAAGAGGGCGCTAAGAAGATGAGTCCGTCGGCAGCACGTGGCCTCAATGCCATCAAGCAGAAGATCCGCAAGGCAGCAAAGGAGTACCAGGAGCAGCTGGACGCCTACAAGGCCAACCCCGCGGCGTTCATGACCGCCTCGGAGACCATCGTGCCCGCCCGCACAGAGAGGCCTGCGGTGGCCGAGCCGGAGGCTGAAATTGCCGACGCCGACGACGATGGCTTCTCGGCCGTTGTTGGTAAGGGCGGCCGGGCGGTGCAGCTAACGGCCGAGGGCATCCTCAAGCAGCTGCGTACCGTCCTCGACTCGCGTGGCAAGAAGAACGTCGACCGGTTCGAGCAGATCCGTCTGATGGAGCGTCTCAAGGCCGTGGCCGTCACGCCCTACCAGAAGCTGCGCGTGCTTCTGACGCTCCTTTCATCGCGTTTCGACCTCTCCCAGGGCGGCACCAACTACCTTCCTATTGAGCAGTGGAAGGCTGTCCAGAAGGAGCTCACGGCGCTCTTTGACGTCCTGAAGGAGCACCCTGACCACGTCGTCCTCGAGACGGCCGAGGAGTGGGACAACGACGAGGCAGCCCCCGTCATTTCAGACCAGATGCCCGTCATTGCCCTGCCCGGCAGCATTGTCTCCTACATTGAGCGTCTCGACGACGAGCTTATGCGTTCGCTGCAGCACATGGATGCCCATACGTCCGAGTATGTTGACCGTCTTGCTGACGAGGGTGCTCTCTACGCCTCCATCATCCAGGCGCAGCTGTACTACGAGACTGTCATGAAGAACAGCAACATGGATGTGGCCCAGGGCTGTATGAACCGTGTGATTATGCGTCGTATTGATCACCTCTACTTTAAGCCGTCCAGTGTCATTCTCCTCCTGGAAGAGAACAGCCGTAAGGCTGTCCCTGCTGCGGCTGCCTCCTCCATTACGCCTCTCGACGCCACGGCCGAGCCCTCCCGTCTGCTGGCCACCCTCTGCTCTTACATCTTTGCCCACGATGAGGGTGTTATCCGTGCACGTGCGATGCTCTCCCAGATCTACCACATCGCCATTCACGACGACTACTACCGTGCGCGTGACCTGATGCTCATGTCCCATTTGCAAGACACCATTGCCACCTTTGACGTGCAGTCGCAGATTCTCTTCAACCGCACCCTTGTCCAGGTTGGTCTTTGTGCCTTCCGCAAAGGTCTAGTGACGGAGGCGCAGTCCACGCTCCACGAGATTTGTTTCAGTGCCCGCCAAAAGGAGCTTCTCGCCCAGGGCGTCTCGATGCAGCGTCTCGGCAACGTTTCCGCAGAGCAGGAGCTTCTTGAGAAGCAGCGCCAGCTGCCCTTCCACATGCACATCAACATTGAGCTGCTCGAGTGTGTCTACCTCGTCTGCAGCATGCTGATGGAAGTGCCCTTGCTCGCACAGACCGCCTCAGCCCCGCATCTGAAGAAGCGAGTCATTAGCCGGTCGTTCCGTCGCATGCTCGAGTACTTTGACCGCCAGGTGTTCGTTGGACCGCCCGAGAACACGCGTGACCACATCATGCAAGCCTCCAAGGCCCTGTCGGCGGGCGAGTGGAAGCGCGCGGTGGAGTTGGTGCAGTCCATTAAGATTTGGGACCTGATGCCCCAAGCCGAGGCCATCAAGTCTATGCTGGCCACCAAGATCCAGGTGGAGGCAGTACGGACCTACCTTTTTGCACATGCGCCCTACTACGACTCGCTGTCCATGAACACCTTGAGCGACATGTTTGGTCTCTCGGTCCCTGCCGTGTCTGCCATTGTGAGCCGTATGATTAGCCACGAGGACTTGGCAGCCGGTCTTGACCAGGTGAACGGCACCATCATGTTCCGTCCTGGTACGGGTCTGACCCGGCTGCAGAGTCTGGCGCTGGCCTTGGCGGACAAGGCGGGTGCTCTTACCGAGGCAAATGAGCGGACGTTGGAGCAGCGGACACAGGGTACTAGTGGTGCGTTTGACCGTCAACGCCAACGTGGTGGTGCCCGGAATGGTCGCGGTGGAGCGCGGAATGTGAATCGCCAAGCGGGCGGAACACAGTTTACAGGTGGTGCATTGAGTGCTGCCGTGCGTTCTTAAGGGAAGAGGGGTTTTACGCTCATCATTGTTTATTTTAAAATTTGGTAGTGTTTTTTTTCTTTGTTGCAATCAAAAAAATGAAGGGTTTTACGTTTTCTACTTTGCAAAGCGTGTTCAATGAACGGGACGCCGACCTCCGATCTTGCCTTCGTTACGTGCTGAGGTGATTTTTAGTTCCATTGCCATTCCTGGATGAAATCGTCATCGCGAACTGAACGTGTCATTCCAGAGATGGAAAAACAAAAAGAGTTACCCCTGTTGCCCTCCATGGGTGGTCACTTGCGAAGCGCCGATATACCAGTGTCAATCTTGAAAAGAAATTACCATTCGGCACATGATGAATGCCACCGGGGATTGAATCTTGTTCTGAAGCTTTTAGGAAATGATTCTCGACATTGAAAGTCTACAAAATGGCACGGAAAGCGATTTGACTTTTTGAATCCGTCGGAAAGCAATGACGCTTCGGTACATTTTGAGTCATTTTTGTCATTTAGCAGTGGGGAGGAAAAAAGCAAGGGCAAAAATTGATGCAAAGGAAGCAGCCTCCGAGGTATCGTGACTTGTGAGCACAAAAAAATGTCTTCGAAACTCGTGGGTCAGGTAACTTGCCTTGTCTTCTCGCCCTCACAGCACTGTTTCACCCACTTTATTTTATTTTATTTTTATGAGAACGGCGAGCATCTGATGGCTATTAGTAATGAGGGAACATCCTGAAAATTGTTTGACGAGTTTATCCTTCGTATCAAAGCTCTTTTCCCCCGCGGTCGGGCGCTGATGGCGTTGGGCCAACTTGAGAGAAGGGGAAAAAAGCAAAATGTAGGTGAACGTAAAAAGAGAAAAAAAAATCGAAAAGAAGAAAAAGAAACAAGTGTGATAAAGGCCTTTTGGTTCATCCATTGATTGAATCTACGCACGTCACCAACAGACGGCAGACCGCCACATTGTGCAACTTCCGTGTCCCATCTGCACAGTTAAAGAGTGGTATCGCAGGTTTAGTGGGGCTGCGTCGATCAAATGACTGTCTCTTTTTCTCATCCAAGAAAATAAAATAAAAAAACAAGGATCAAAAAGGAAGAAAAAAACAAAAAACAAAAAACAAAAAATAAAAAAAACAAAAACCATTCCCAAAAGGAGAGTCACATCTCTGAACCAAAAATTTTTTTACTCAAATGCAACTTCAGCTTTACCGCTCCCAGTATTTGACCCTTGCAGTGCAACATGTGGTAAAAAAGTGTTGCAAGGGCAGAGAACGAAAAAAAAGAAGAAAAGAATAAGTGTTCAGCCCCTCCGGATAAGCACAGAGGACCCGAAAAGTTGAAAGTGGAAACCAGCCAGAGAAACCCAAGGCCTCATCCTTGGACCTTGTCACAAAAAACCATTGGGAGAAAATCTCTTGTGCTTTTTTTTAGCTTCTCCTTCCAAACGGCCCCACAAAACGACAGGCCGTTGTGGTCTCCCTTTCATTCTTCCATTCGCTTCAAAGCTTCAAGACAAGCCTTCTTTTTAATTGTGCCATTTTCTTTTTTTTTCCGTTCCTTGATGTGGATGAAGTAGTTCGGTACTTGAAAATATAAAGGCGGCCGTCTCCCGCTTGCATTACACTCTTACATTTTCCATTCTTTCTTGTTTTATCAACGATTATTGTCATTACATTTTCATTCCATTATTTTACCCCCAAAGCCTTCTTTTGACACGGAGAAGGAGACCTCTTTTATCTTTTATTATTCTTCACTCACAAGATTTGACGGAATGGATCCCAACATGACAGACTTGGACATTCTTGGCGGCACTTATTCACTAGACCATCTTGCCGAGCAGCGAGGATGGAAGCGAGACTTCAAAGAAGAGCCATCTATGATTGTACCAAGAGACTCGATAGAGGCAATGACGCCATTGGATACGTCGCAAACAGACAGCGGTGCCATGAGTCCGAGGCGGACGAGCGAAGATTTAGAGCGTATGGGCCAGCAAACAAAGGAAGAAGTCCGAAGGTGAGTCCCTTCTACACACGCATCAGAGATGGGACAGGATGATAACCATCTAGACAAGCAGAGTTGCTGGATGCCAATATGCGAAAAATCGCCGAACGACTCGAGGCTGTTCATCGAGAGCACATGAAGCTGCGCATCGACAATGAGCGTCTTGTCAAGTACATTGGCGACTTGATAAAGCAAGCCAATGGAGCCACAGCCGAGGCCGAGCGCGCCTAATCTTTACTGTTCCATTTTACTATTGTTGCATGGCAGCCTCTATATTTTTTTGACGATGGGTATTACATACAAATGATGAGCATAGCGTTGGAAATCTTGGTGTTTTTTTTGACATTTTCGGAGTGTTTAGCTCTTTTGGGACGTTCGCCTGGCGCTTCAAGAAAAAAAAGTTATGATATGTACATGCAGGCGGTTTTACTAGGAACCAAGTTTTTGATCCTTCCTGATGAAGCGGTCACAGTTTTATTGACAATAAAAAAAAACTGAAAATTTTTTGGAAAATTTTGAAACGTTGAGACTTTGGGTCTTCCTTTGGGGGCCCAAAAACTGCAACGTCACTGTTTTGAAGCCTGCAAGATGGAGTGAAGTCGTGTTTACATTGTCGCAATAGTAATAGCGGCAGTTGCATCAGATGACAATGACATCATGACGTGCCATGAGAAGTCTTCTTTCAGTGTCTTTCGGGGGAAACTAACGCTGTTCGGCGCCCTACGAGCCATGACGTCATGCGCTCAAGCGTCTGAAAAAAAAGCGTCAAAGGCGATTTTACACTTGTTTCACTCGTTTTGGAAGAGCTTCCTTTGCATGGTTGCATGCCAGTGACAGTAAAAAATCGAGTCTCTTCTTTTTTTCCTTCTCGCTGCATCCGGCATGAGTTCTTGTGTATTTGAAAAGAGCATTCTATGTAGTGTCTGCCAAACCAAGTAATGTAAAAGACGGTGATTCATGATTGCTCTGGTGGCACCCCCTCCCCCTCTTCTTTCTGGAGCGCCTTGGCCTGTTCTGTTTCTACCGTCTCCTTTTCCGATGCCCCCTTTTCCCCCTCTTTGGCGTCTTCATAGTCTTTTTTATGCGCCAGAGCCTTTCGTACAATCTCGGTCGTGTCAGGCTCGCCGTTCATTGTGCTGCACCCCATGCACTGCCAACGGCCCACATCTGCCAGCGTGCGTGTGCCTGGGGGCGCCTGGCCATTGACAAGCCTGCAGTGGCTGCAGATCAGCACAATGCGGTTTTTGGCGGCCATTTCGTCCTCGCCCATGAGCAGATCGAGGACGCGGTCGTACCAGCGCGGCTCTTGCGGCGGGCGAATGGGCACGTGGAGAGAGGGCCGGCGTGAAGCCGAGAACGCAGCAGGAACGGCAGGAATAGCAGAAGACGTCTCCGGGAAGGCGTTGGGCGTCAGTGCATCTGCGACCCGCAGTGTAGAGCCATGCGCCGATGCTGGCCGCTTTGGTAATATCTGCTGCTGTTGCTCGGAAGACGCGGGTTTCTGCGGCCGTCGAATGTTGGCTGTGGGAGGCGGCACGATATTAATACGTCCTACAGTTGGGATGGCCGAGACGGAGCGTGGCCGTTTGCCGTCGTCCCTCTCGTCCTTTGGCCGTTCTGGGCCCTCGTTACCGTACTTTTTCAGCAACTCCTGCGTGGAATCGTAGCGCGTGGCGTCTTTGAGACGCTGGATGGTCTTGTTCTGCTCGTTTTGCTGGATCTCGAGACGTGCTGCCAGAGAGTTGATTCTGTAGTTGTAAAAGGACCCAATGGCCGTACGCACGGTGTATATAATCACAGGCCCTCCCGCGAGGCCTGTCCACTCTGTTGGGCCCATATTCTGGCGGCCAATAACGAGAAGCGCCAGGATGGCATAGGCCAAGTAGGCAAATCCGAGATAGAGCGTAGCCAGGACGCGTACACGCCTCGATTTCCCGCGTGTGCGGTCCAGGCGCGCCGATGTAACGGAGATCTTGGCCGCCAGCGAGGCCAGGGCCTTCTCAAAGGACGCTGGCGAGACGTCGCGGCTCTGTTTGAATGTGTCAGTCTTGCTCTATTTTATGTCCTTTTATTGCCGTTGTAACGCACTCTCCAGGGCCAAAAGGAGACCATTCCGTTCCGTCGTCGATGCTTTATTCAATCAGGCCGTCTCGCATAGGCTCCTGTCGCGACGCTGCACTTGCACTGCTCGCAAATTTGCCCACTCCAAAAGCTGTGCTCGGTCGCCTGCGGGAGCCAGGTACCTCACCCTGTACTCGTCGGACAGCTCCCTCGAGTCCCGTCCCACGTACCGGTACGCGTGGCGGTACAACCTGTACGTCATGGCCAGTGTCTGTCTGACTAAGCGCCGTCTGGTGGTGGCACTGGGACGCTACGGACGCAAGCAGGCGCAGACGACCGAGACGGGCAGCGCGACGGACGAAATGTTTCAGGTATGCTCTAGAGGGCAGAGAAGAGCGGCGGCTGACTGGTAGCGGATCAAGGGCGTCATAGACCAGAAGATACAGGAGGAACAAGCCCGGCAACGGTTTTTCATGCAGGACTCACGGCGCCCTGCGTCGCAAACAGGCCAGCAGAGGCGTCCGAGGAGGGCCGAGGATGCGGCGGGCGACGGCGGAAAGGACCCGTCCGTGTTTGAGGCTGCGTTTGTCATTGACGACAGCGAAAGCGAGTCGACAAAAGAAAAAGACCAAGACAATGAAAAGACGACGCCAGAGGGCGACGACGGCGATGAGAAGGCGTCTGAGACGGCCGGGACGGCCGGGACGACGTCTCCGAGCCCGCAAGTGCAGGCACGGCTGCGAAAACTGGCCAAGATGGAGGCTACCTATCCAGAATTGCTGCGTTCGTATCGAACGGCATACGGCCGAGTGGCGACAATTGAGGCCTTTGAGCGTGTCCTGCGCGAGCACACGCCCTTGACGTCGATCCAGGAGCCCACAGCGATGGTGGAGTACCTGGAAAACATCGAGTTGAAGAGCAGCATGACGGCTGAACGTCTCAAAACCGTGACGGAAAAGGCTGATGCCCTGGAAAAACAGCTCCAGGAGATGCCAGAAACATCCAAGAATGACAACGAGCTGTTCTCCTTTGACGCAGAGCTGCCGCGGCTCGAGGCAGAGGCCCAGGAAAAGGACGCCGAGATTGAGCGTCTCGAAGAGCAGATCCAGAAGCTCAAAGACTCCTCGGCAAAGGGCGACGACGGCAAGAAAAGGATAGAGGCTCTGGAAGAAGAGCTGGCATCCTGTCAGGGCCAGCTAGACGAGGCCAAAACGGCGCGTCGGGAGGCTGAAACGGCGCAAAATGCTGCGGAAAAGGCCGTAGAGGAGGCCAAAGAGGCCGCACGGGCATCGGAAAAGAGCTATGTCGAAAAGGCCGTGGAGAGCGCAAAGAGAATCAAGGCCCTCGAGGCTGATTTGGTTAAGCAAAAGAGCGAGACAGAGGCCAAGCAGCCACCAAAGCCAGCTTCTGTGGCGTCTGTTGCAACGCCAGGCCGCAAGAACAACAAAAAGAACAGAAAGAAGAAGAAAAATGGGGGGCCTTTGGCGGCCGTGGCGTCAGAAAGTGTCGAGGCCGAGATGGATGCTGCTTCAGAAGCCGGTGATGAAGTCCTTGTGGCAGAGCTGCAGGCACGCATTGGAGAGCTCGAGGCCGAGGTGGCAGACCGTGAGGCCCGTATTGAGCGGCTCTCGGCAAAGATAAAGAACCAGGAAGACCTAGAGGAAGAGATCCAGACGCTGCGGGACAGCTTATCCGAGACGGGGAACCGGCATGTCAAAGTCTGTGACGATGTCAAGGCGTTGCGACAGCAGCTTGAGAAGGCCACGGCCGAGCGAGAGGAAGCAGAGACGCGGGCCATGGCACTGCAGACAGATGCCGGAGCTGCCCAGCAGCTGGCGCAGACGCGTTTCAAAGAGCTTTCCGAGCTGCGTGGTGTCGTGGAAAAGGCCCAGCCAGAGCTCAAGACGCTGCGGTCCGAGGCGGCAGAGCTGAGCCAGGCTCGAGACGAGTGGAAGGGGAAGGCCGAGGAGGCGACAGGGCGTCTGCAAAAGACACTGGCCGAGATGGAGAGGGCACAGCGTGTGTCGGCAGATCGCGAAGCAGGCATAGCATCGCTGCGTGACAAGGTGGCTGCCGAGACGGCTGCGCGAACGCGCATGGAAAAGGAGCAGCGTGCCGCGAAGCGTGATCTTGAGCGGAGCGGAGCAGAAAAGAACGAGTTGGCCAGCAGCAATAAGCAGCTGGCAAAGGAGGCGGAAGAAGCGAGTGCACGGGTGGTGTCCTTGCAAAAACGGCTAGATACCGTCGATGGCGAGGTGGAGCGGCTGCGACGGGCACAGGAAACGATGCAAAAGGAGGCTGCGGCCTACAATGAGACGCAAGCCTTGCTGGCACAGGTGCAGACACACGAGTCAGAGCTGGTGCTGCAGCTGCGTGAAGCCGAGGCCCAGACGGCGTCTGTCCAGGAGGAAATGCAAGAGTGCCGACGGCTGCTCGGCGAACGCACGAGAGACAGCGAGACGATGCGGTCGCTCATCAAGGACGTGGAGGCTCGGGCCGACGTGCGAGTACGGCAGATGCAGGCGCAAATGGATGCGGCCGTTGAGGAGCGTGACCAGGCCAAGGACGATGCCACGACAGCAGCGCGTCAGCAGGCCCGCGAGGCCCGGGAGCTGCGGGAAAAAGTGCAGGTCCTGGAGAAGCAGGTCAAGACGCTGCAGACATCGGTCGAGGCGGCCGAGGCGCATGAGCAGGTCCTCAAGAGACGTCGTGAGGATCTCGATAGGGCCGAGGGCAAGACAGCCTCGGAGATGGAGGCCCTGCAGACGACCATTGCACAGCTGCAAGCCGCACTTAACGCCGCCAAAGAGCAGGCCCGTAGTGCCGACAAGAAGACGTCAGATATGCGTCGTGTCATGGAGGAGAGACAAATGCGCCATGACAAGCGTCTGCGCGAGCTCCAGACCGAAAAGACAGAGTCTCGGGCTCGGTCGGCCTCCGTCTCGTCATCCAACGAACTGGCCTACCTCAAAACAATCCTCCAGCAATACCTCGCCGAAACCGGGCCCCGACAAGCCCAACTCGTGCCCGTCCTCAAACAACTCTCAAAGTGATGAAGAAAAAAGTAAAAGTGTACAATATATACCCCGTATTCAATACCGCTACCAAAAAAAAGAATAAAAGAGAAAAAAGAGATGCCTCATCCCACCGTCTTGCCGCCGCAGTCAGGCACCACCACCCCCGACTTCAGATTGCGGTCCACATCAAACATGCCCCAATGATCTTCCCATGCCGCCGACTTTGTATCATACGCAATCTTCCACGGCTCATCAAACGCCTCAAACCAAAAGTACTGCGTCCCATTTGTCAACGCATCACACACCCACGTCGACAAGAACGTATTCAGCTCCGTAATCCCTGCCACGGCCGCTTCCGGGCAGTCCGTCGACGTCGACCCCGTGCCGCAGTCCATGCCGCCCTGCGTCGGCCACCCTGTCTCGCTAATGACATTGTGGCTCGCATCCGACTTGAAAAACGCACCATTGTTGGTCTCCCAAAACGTCGTCGTCCATGACGCTGCGTCCTTGGCATTCACACCACCGAAAAACGGATGGATGTTGGCCATGATATAGTCGGACGCCTTAGAAAGAGCATTGTCCCATACCGTGCCCAGATCAGACGTCGCCACCGGCAATTTTATGCCCTTGGCCGTCAGGTTCGTCCGCACAGACTCCAGCAGCGTTGCCAGCTGTGTCACCGTCATCTGCTGCCGGAAGATGATCTCATTGGCCACAATCAGCCCTTTGAACGGATCGCTGCCGTGCTTGTCGAGAATCGACCACATCTGCTCCAGCTGCCGCGCATTCGTCGTGGCATTGTTGTCTTGCCACACGCCCAGCCACACCTTGACCTTGCCCCCCAGCTCGAGCTGGTCAATCGCATGCAGCGTCATCTCCACCTGGTTGCAGTCTGTGCCATACAGCCGAATCGTATTCGTCAGTTGCGACAAGACGGCAACATCCTGCGTCACATTGTTCTGCAGCGGTGGGTTGTGCAGACAGTCCGGGTACTGCGTGTTGATGGGCGTGTAGTCAATGCCAGGGAACACCTTGTGCAGCTTTTTGTTGTTCATCAGCCGCTTGATCTCGGGGCTGTTGAGGTCAAAGTCACCACCAGACTGTGCATTGCCACCCCCTGACGGTGACGACGACGAGTTGGCATTCTTGTCGTGATGCTTCAAGACACTACCAAAAAGAACACCACACACAATGCCTGCAATGACCAGCACTGCAATGACTACAATAATCGCCCATTTCCATATCTTGCGGTTGTGGCTCTGCTGCGCCAGCCACTCGGACTTTTCGGCAGGGGCGCCCCCTCCATAGTCGTATGGATCTCCGCCAAACGTCGTTGCTGTGGGCTTTGCATTGTCTGGTGGCGGGCCTCCACCGGCCATCGACGTCTGGCTCTGTCCCAGTGGAATGGCATCTGACGAGGAAAACACGGCCGAGGCACCAGCAGCGCCCGCAGCACCAGCCGCAGCTCCATTGCCATGCGATGAGCCACTGCGGCTGCTCTTACCGCTGTATCCAGTCAAACTAAGACCAGACAGACGTGCAGACTTCTTTGCATACACCAATCCGTCGTCACCATCGTCTTCAATCTCGTTAGGATTGACGTAGCCCAGGTGTGCGTCCAGATTGGATGTTGAGTAGCGCTGGTAGGGGTTGTCTGTGTACACATCCGCCACACTTGCCCTCGGGCTCGGGTGAACGCCAGATGGGTTGTATGGCCCTGATATTGGCGGATTGAATCCACTGGCCGAGTATGCTGACCGTCTCTTCTCCTGGCTATGGATACTCGGAATGGATCGTCGTGATGGCGGCCCATACTGTGTGTGTGGTGGCGGCATGGGGCCCTGGCTGTCTCCGCGCCCATTCATGTTTCCACGCTGTAACGACTCCTCGGCTACACTATATGCAATCCCCGATATGCCTCCCTCAGCAGCGTTTCCGAAGTTATCAGCCCCTGGAGTTGTGTTGACTTCGGGATACATCATGGGCTGCTGGTAGTATACTCTATTTGCCTGGTGTGATCTTGACGAGTTTGGGGGGTGCTGTCGATGGCTCAAGGGTGGTCGATCAGGGCTTCTTCGAGTCGAGGCGGCCCTTTTTCCCGGGGATGGCTCGTCGTGGTAGTCAACGGGTCTGTGGCTTTGTGGCGATGGTGGGAAGTCGGACTGGCCAAGAGGCGTCTTTTCTTCTGCTTCTAATCGCTCCGATGCGTATTTACTCATCGTGAAATGACAAAATAAAAATGACAGGCCTCAAATAAATAAGAAAACACTGGTTCCTCCCACAAAAAAAAAAAACGCGTTTTTCTCGTCCTTGAGTGTGCAGGTGATAATCTCTTCTTGATCAACACCAAAATTGTGAGCGATACCAATGTTTCACGTCAACCAGCAAGAGCTCCGCTTGCTATGCGTGCTCCACTGTATTTAATTAAAAAAGCAAAATAACAGGGGGCATCCAAGGTTACAAGCGCAAAAAGACGAGGCTGACGGTGAACGGCATCCAAAAATGGGTTAATTAGCGCTAGGGAGATTCTCAAAAACTCAAACCGACGACTGAGCCCGTTTTCATAAACAAGTGGCTTGCGCCTTTGGGTCAGTCTTTGATCATAAATCGCCTATTCTCTTCGGTTGGAATGCGTGTCTTTTACATTGCCTATGTCCGTTAGCATTTTGGTACCATCATTTCATAAGTGAACGTGCCATTAATGCCGTCTCACCTTCCAAACAGGCGTTCATCCGATCAAGTCTTTCTTCTTTTAATAGGGGCCTCTGCGTTTCTCGTATCGGATGAATTGCTTTTATGCTAGTTCAAAATCCTTCCGAATATAGAACAAATAGTCTACAAATTCTTTTGCATTTATCGCTTCTCAACTAAAATAATTACATGTCCTTAGCAGACAGGAGAGCGGGTTGTAGGTGGTTTTCTAGGTGTCAATTGAGGATTCGAGGTTCTAAAAACTCACACATTAAACGAACAATGGCCCTTCTGAATGCATCAAAACCGTGTTATTCCATTTGCCGTTGTCAAGGACAGATGGTACCCGACGTATCTGAAACGGCCCGTTATGTAATATGTCCTCGAAGTTCGAAGCATCGCAATGTGACACGAGTAACGACGCAACTTCAGACGAGCTACACAAAGTACCTACAAGTGTACCAATGGAAAGTCAAAGTCAAGGCCGTTAGGCAGTCTTAAAAGGCTTTACAACATGCAATTCAAAGTAAAATGTGGTTATATTTAACGAGTCGTGTATCCACCGTTGGGGAAAATGGTCTGGCCAGTCATCCAGCTGCCCTCCGTCACCAAAAACCGAATAATAGGCGCAATGTCCTTGACATCCGTCAGCCGGCCGTCAATGGCCTGGCTCTTATGGAAAGCAACAGCCTCGGGTTCCTCCTGTGGATAAAAGAAGGGTGTGTCCATAGGACCTGGCCCAATAGCATTGACGCTAATACCACGAGGCTGGAGCTCCTTGGCTACACCACGAGTAAAGTGCTCTACCGGAGCCTTGGAGCCCGCATAGGAAGTGTAGAAGCTCGTAAAGGCATTGAGGAGGGACGTGACAACCGTCACAATCTTTCCGCCATCCGATACATTCTTGGCAGCTTCCTTGAGGATGAAAAAGGCAGCCTTGGAGTTGATACTATGTGCATATTAGCAACGTAATTTCGTCAATAGAAACAAAAGACATACGCAAACATGGAGTCGTATTCCTCCTCGGAAATATCGACGATAGGCTTCTTTAGAACTTTTCCGACCGTGTTGATGACAATGTCAATTCTTCCAAAGTCTTTTTTGGTCGTGGCAAAGAGCTTCTCCACAGCTGCCGCCGTCGTCAAGTCGCCCTGGTAGAGCTCAACCTTGATCTTGGGGAACGATGCCTTCAAGCTGGCCACATTCTTCTCCGACTCGGCCTTGGACGAAGGCGAGTTGTAGTGAAGGGCGAGACTGGCACCAAGTCCAGCCAGCTCTCGGGCCACCTCAAAGCCCAAGTTCTTGGCACCGCCAGTAATAAGAGCAACCTTGCCTTGAAGAGTAACAGCCATTTTGAATTTTGAATAAAGCCTTAATCGAAAGTGAAGAGAAGACACCCTGCAACAAAGAGGACGACATCCCCTCTTTTATACTATTTTCCTCCTTCTTTACCATCGGATTTATTTACATTTTACATCTGCCTAGCTCCGTGGAATGCATGAAAATTGATTCACATGAAAAAAAAAATGACCATGAAGCTTAGACAAGCTCCTCTTTTGTAACAAGTATCTCTCAAAAGTAGCCAATACTAATGCGCCGGAAAAAGGACATGCCTGTGGCAAATCTTTTGCGTGGGATACATTCAGAGGTACGGTATTTACTAAGGGAAATCATGACGTAAGGCGATCGGATTCGCTGGAGAAAGCTCCGATGGCTGATTAAGAACCATCAACCATCGGAAACCGAGGCCTTTTTTTCCTATTAATTCCATGAATAATGATGGCCATCAATTAAAGTTTGGAGAAAACAGTAGCTACACTTCCACTCATTTCCATCAACATGCTCTTATTCCGAAGCCATGCCTCAAGGCCCCGGCGTCCATTTTCGACGCCAAGTCCGCTCTGTTTCCAACCCCCAACAGCCATCTCCGCCGGCGATTCTCCCCATGTGTTGATCCATGTAATTCCTGCTTGCAAGGCTTGCACCACATGCTGGCATGCATTCACGTCCCGTCCAAACACGCCTGCAGCAAGACCCAGCTCTGTCTTGTTCGCACGCTGAATGGCTTCGTCTACCGTTTCGTAATATAGAATCGACATGACCGGCCCGAAGATTTCCTCCTTTACAATCCTCATGGCATCATGGCAGTCCGTAAAAATAGTAGGCCTCACCCAATATCCATCCAAAAGCTCACTCGGCACCCCCTCCACCATCCCAAGGCCACCATAAAGTAGCGTAGCTCCGTCACGTTCAATGCCATGCTGAATGTACGCTGTCACCTTTTCCTTGTGGGCCTTGCTGCTCAAAGGCCCAAAGTTGGTCTTGGCATCAAAAAGATAACCAGCACGGACATGGGCCATCCGCTCCAGCAGAGCTGCCTCAAAGGCAGACTTCATTCCTCGTGGAACAAACACCCGTGTTCCGTTCGTGCACACTTGGCCAGAACTATAAAAATTCGCCATCATGGCCCCATCCGCAGCTTGTCCAATATCCGCATCTGGCAACACAATAAGCGGGCTTTTACCACCCAATTCCATCGTCACATACTTGAGACGGCCCGCTGCATTGCCAGACACTTTGCGGCCCGTGCTCACCTGTCCCGTAAAGCTGACTTTTGCAATAGAAGGGTGCTCCGTCAAGCGAGCACCTACATCGCCAGCACCATACACTACATTAAACACTCCATCCGGAACGCCGGCCTCACGGTATATCTCGGCCAAATACTGTGCATGAAGGGGCGTATACTCGCTCGGCTTGTAAATGAGCGTGTTCCCTGCAGCCAAACATGGCGCTGACTTCCAAAGGGAAATCTGTATCGGATAATTCCATGCTCCAATCGCTGCACACACGCCCAGTGGCTCCTTTGTCGTCTGTATAATAGCACCGCCTTGTCCCGGCCGCAGGGCAAAGTGCTCGCCATTGAGGCCACCAGAGGTTATAAGAGAGGCATAGTACTCCAAAACGTCAGCACCGGTGACAATGTCAACAGTAGACGTCTCACTGAAAGCTTTCCCCGAGTCGAAAGTCTCAACGCGAGCCAATTCATCGTTTCTTTCTCGTAAAAGAGACACGGCCCGCAAGAGAATCCGTGCTCTTTCGGCAGCTGTCATTCCTGACCATATAGGAAAGGCTGCTTCTGCACTCGCCACAGCGGCATCTATAGCTTCGGGTGTCGAAGAATAGATTGTTGCTAAAGGCTGATCATTTCCAGGATGATAGGTAACGAAGCTTTCCGTCGAAGAAGAGCTTGGCTGGGCTTTACCATTGAAATATGCATGGCGGGCCTCTTCTTTCACAGAAGCCATCATGGCAGATTGTCAACCTATTCACAAGAAAAAGAGTAAAGACGCATCCTCCCACGTGCTCAACCAAAATCAAGACCTCTTTTTGTCAAGTCTGAGGAAAAAAAGAAACGGCAAATTACGTAAGAGCAAGTCGTAGAAATTCTCACAAATCGTCACCAAGCAGCCCCCCCCCCGTCCTGCATTTAGGATGCATGGATTTCATCCACACGGTTTGTTTAAAAAAACCTGTTTTTTAAGTACGCCTCACCTTCCGGATGCGGTACGACGACCGCAGAGTGTTTCCCCGAGTCCGGGTCCGGGTGTGTGCCTATGCGGTTCACTTTTTTTTACAGGGTGGATTTATAGTATTTGTTCATTTGTACATAACTCCAGAAACGGATAGGATATAATCATATACTTGGCGAAAGTCTCTGCCATTTACTTGTTGAAGGGACATACATATAATGATCTTTTGAGACGAAGATCACAAGGCTACGAGAAGGAACAACCAATGTATCGGCGCAGCCTTGTGAACAAAAAGTGGGCAGTGGGGATCTACCCCACTTTTACGCAAAGACATCATCGTAAGTGTTAGCCCGTTTTGGAACACCAATGCGTCGATCATACTGATGCCCCCCATCCGTTGCACGGCTGAACACCGCCAAGATCCCACCTTGCCACCATTTGCATCCATTTTTCATCCTTCTTTCATGGCATCGCCTTTTCTCATGTCCTCGCTCGCCCAGAAGCCGTGCCCTTTTTTCTCACATGACCCGATTCCCGAACAAAAAAGTGGGCATACTGTACAACGACACTGTGCACGGCCCCACATCGGCTTGGCACGGCACGGCGGCCCTTTTTTTTGTTTTTTTTTTAAAAAAAAACTTCACATCGGCCGGAAAGAGGTTGCAAAAAGGGCCCGGTAGTGGGAGTGCAATAGACATAAATGAGAGAGAAATCTGGAAGATGAAAGGAAGAGAGTGCTTCAGTCTCCGGGAAATAGGGAAAAGAAGTCATGCAAGAGAAAATCTTGGTGACGACATTAAAAATTTTGGTGTAAGTTGATTGGTGAGTCGGCAATACTTTGGTATGTAGTACTAGCGATTTGTACCCATGTACCAACGATCTGCTTCACAAAAGTTGAGGCAACTTTTGGTGAAGGATATATAAGTGCCGGATGTTGGACTCTCCCGCTTTTTATTTTAGTTTTTTAGGGGGAGCATAGGTTTCATTCGTTCTTTTATTTTACCCTTCGCTATTTTTTTGTACAAGGAAAAAAATAAAAAATAAAGTTCTAGCTATGACGACTCCCTATCTTGCACCCTCAGACGTGAATGCCTTTGACTATGTTATTGTCGGCGGCGGTACGGCTGGGTGTGTAATTGCTTCCAGATTAGCAGAAAGCCTTCCTCAGAAGAGGACATTGCTCGTAGAAGCCGGCCCGAGTGACTTTATGGACAACCGAGTCCTTGATCTTCGTCAGTGGCTTCAGATGCTTGGTGGTGAATTCGACTACGACTATGGCACAACTGAACAGCCCATGGGTATGCAATATTTATTTAGACCTTTTAGAAGGAGAACGTGAAAGCTTACTAGCTCTAGGCAATTCTCATATTCGCCATTCTCGTGCCAAGGTCTTGGGAGGCTGCTCTTCTCACAATACACTCATTTCCTTTCGTCCCTTTGAGTTTGATCTCAAGGTGTGGCAGTCTATGGGTGCCAAGGGCTGGACATTCCCACGATTTATGCAGGCCCTTAACAAACTACGAAACACGGTCCAGGTGGTACACCCAAAGCACCAAAACCAATTGGTAAAGGACTGGATCTCTTCTTGTAGCACGGCCCTCAATGTTCCCGTCATTCATGATTTCAATCGGCACATCAAAGACACTGGATCCTTGCAGCAGGGCGTGGGCTTCTTTTCCATTAGCTATAACCCAGATAATGGCCATCGTTCGAGCGCTTCTGCTGCTTATATCCATCCCATCCTTCGGGGCGAAGAGCCTCGGCCCAATTTAACAATCTTGACGGATGCTTGGGTATCACGCATCAATCTTGAAGGAAATGATGTCATGGGCATCAACATTACCCTAAAGGACGGCTCCACCCGTGTTGTCTCTGCCGCCACGGAAACAATTCTCTGTGGGGGTGCCATCGACACCCCTCGCTTAATGCTTCTGTCGGGCATCGGCCCCCGCGAGCAACTCGAGCCTCTGGGCATCTCTGTCCAGCGCCACATTCCCGGTGTCGGCAAAAATCTGGGGGACCACCCAGAAACCATCATAATGTGGGAACTCACCAAGCCCGTGCCGGAGGACCAAACCACCATGGACTCTGACGCAGGCATCTTTCTTCGTCGAGAGCGGCCCAATGCGGATGCTGGCCGTCCATCAGCTGCCAATCCTGCTGGCATCCCTGATGGCGATATTGCTGATGTCATGATGCACTGCTATCAAATTCCCTTTGCCTTGAACACGGAGCGTCTCGGCTACGATGTGCCCGAGGAGAGGTTTGCCTTTTGCATGACGCCCAACATTCCCAGACCACGATCACGAGGCACTCTTTACTTGACGAGCTCCGACCCCAACGTGAAGCCAGCCCTTGATTTCGGCTATTTCACAGACGCAGAAGGGTATGATGCGGCTACATTTGTGTATGGCATCAAGGAGGCCCGCAAGGTGGCTCAAAAGGGACCCTTTAAAGACTGGATCTTGCGTGAAGTAGCGCCTGGCCCAAAAGTGCAGACGGACGAGGAAATTAGCGAGTATGCCCGCCGTGTAGCACATACCGTCTACCACCCCGTCGGCACGACCCGCATGGGTAATGATGATCTTGCTGTGGTGGATGAACGACTGCGTGTACGGGGCATTCGTCGCCTGCGTATTGCTGATGCCGGTGTCTTTCCAACGATTCCCACCATTAACCCCATGCTTACCGTGCTTGGCGTAGCTGAGATTTGTTCGGAAATGATTATTGAAGACATTCACAGAACCGTCTCCAAATTATAGGTCTTTTGTTGGCCTCGGAAAGAAAAAATGTGTTTTATAGATTCCCATAGCTTTTTGTAATGATGAAATGAAGAAATGCTGCATTCCTGCCACATTCACCAAGGGAAATAGACAAAATAGCAGCCATCTTTTTCCGAGGTCAATACATATCAACTTCCCTTTTACACTGGATAGCGAAAAATGACCCATGCCTCACTTTCGAGCATTCTTTGCGAACGCAAAGAGGTGGAGAGGAATTGGATGAAGGCTGTGCATGACCTGGGACCCGTTCCGGAGGGTATCTCCGAGGCGTATATTGATATTCCCTTGCCGGATGGCTTCGAAAGCCGTACATGTGTGGCGTATCCGACAGAAAGGTTGGAACAGGTCCTCTTGATTGTCATGTTCGTTGGTGGTGGGTTCCAGGTGGGCTCGGTTCTGCAATTTGTCCTACCCGCTCGATCCTGTTCACTAAGGTTTCGAGCTGTCATGGCCGTTCCTTACTACAAGCAAGGACCCGAAAACCAGTTCCCCGAGCCCGTCATGTCTGCGTATAATGCGGTCGCTTGGCTTTCCCACGTAAATAACATATACTCGGCCATACCCAGCATGGTGTCGTTGGGTGTCCAGATCGATCTAGCCAGTGGGTTTATCCTCCATGGACTGAGTGCAGGAGGCAATGTTGCAGCGGCTATTTGTGGTATAGTGGCTGCTCGGCCATCCATACGCAAGGCCTTTCCTGGCCTTCTGGGATTTTCCGCAAGACCGACAGGGCTGTATGCTGATATAGCCCTTTTGGTAGACGATTTGATTCTCCCGAAAAAGTACCGGCACCTTTTCAAGGCCCGAATAGAGAACAAGGACTCGCCAGAGTTGACGACAGACTGGCATGAAGGTGCGATGAAACTCATCAATATAGAGACGTCTTTTCGCCATGGTTCTCGGCCATGAATCTTGGGGATGAACTCCGAACCACCATCCGCAAAGGGTTGTTTTGGCAGGGGGCGCCAATGAATGTGTGCGCGACGATCCCGTGGTGTATGAACAGTGGCTCCATGACCGGGGCATTTACAAGACGAAGCTCGTGATTCTTGAGGGACAATCACATTGTGCTTGGGTGACATCCTCTATCTATCCGGACAAGGATATTCCCATTCTAAAGAAAACCACACTTGAAGGGCTGTCATTGTTACTGGGGAAAGCGTATATTCAAACTGTCACCGCACCGTATTAAAACAAGACAAAACTAAAAAACTAAAAAACAAAAAAACAAAAAAACAAAAAAAGGCTACATTTCCTCCATCATGGCCTGCGTGGTGGCAATGCTTCCCTGGAAGGACTGTTCTGGCGAAGGGCTCGCTTGCAACGTGTTCCAGTCCACGATGAGCTGAACAAACCCTTCCATTGTCGTCAGAGCCCCCTTGTAGCCAATGCCGCCCTGGGATACCGGCTTGCTGGCAGGATCGTTGCTGGCATAGACGTGTTTCAAGACGGAGAAGAGGCCGGGCTGCAAGTGGGCCGCATCGCTCGATGGCAGGGGCAGGCGTTGGGCCAAGGCCGTGGGCAGGGTGCTACGCACAAAGAGATAAAACTCTAGGGCGTAGCAAAGGATGAGCATGATGGCGGGGGGGACGTGGAAGTTGGCAAAGGGGGATGTGCTAAGGGTCTTGATGGTTGTATATATGTCCTCAAACTGGATGGGAGGGTTGGGGTCGGTGATGACATAGGGCCGTCCTGCCTGGGGCGCTGTGGAGGCGTGGTCGTCGACGAGGACGGCTTCAAAGTTGAGGTGGGCCAGGGCACAGTTGATGCCGTGGGTGAAGGGGTTGACAATGTTTTCAGACCATGTGGGCACCGAGCTGTGCTGCAAGAGAGGGCCGATGACAACGTCAGAGAGGTGGCCATAGATGCCATTGGCGGGACGGATGGTGCCTGTACGCATGGCGTCCGAGTTGGCCTCGCAGACGAGCCGTTCTGCCCGGGCCTTGGAGGCAGCATAGGCACCATAGAACTGGCCGTATGGACGCAGGGGACGCGAGAAGTCGGCCTCGTCGAGCTGCTCGACGACGTAGCGAGGCCATTTCTGCAGCAAGAGATCCCAGGGGGCCATCCAGAGCTGCCGTGGACGGATGGAGACAGAGGCCGAGGATGTGGCCACAAAGACACTGGCGCCAGCACGTTTGGCAGCAGCCAGGACGTTGTCTGTGCCGTGGACATTGATACGGCACAGACGTTCGTACATGGCCATGGTGCGGTCCGAGGGGACAATGGCGGCGGCTGTGTGGAAGACGGTGAGGGGGAGATGGGCCACGGAGGGGGGCCACGGGCTTGCAAAGGCAGCGTCGGTGGAGGCGGCCGAGGCGATGTCGGCATGGAGGACGGGGACGTCTTTGGCCGGGCTCTCGAGCATGTCTTTGCGGGTCATCTTTTGAAAGTCCACGATGCGGATGCATTCAGGGGCTTCGCCACGGGCCAGCAGCTCCAGCACGAGGAAGCCTCCGACAAGACCTGTGGTTTAGCATAGTTTGCGTGGCCTATTTTATCCTTACCACAGCCACCGGTGACGGCGTAGCGCCGCCCGGTCTTGGACGGCAGGCGGTCTCGCAGGGAGGCCACGGTCAGGGGCTTGGCCTGGATGCGTTGGTAGGCGTCGAGCAGGGCCTCCTTTGTCCAGGCCCGTTGCTTGACAAGGCCGGCCTCTGGGGGCAGGCCCGTCATCCGCTTGTTCAGGAGAGCGAGGTAGAGGCCGAGCAGGGCACATGCGATGGCGATGAACATTTTCGAAGCAGACGCGATTGGTGCAGACGCAGATCTACAAGATGGAGATTCAAATTCATATTCAAAAGTACGTCAAAAAAGCAAATAAAAGGAAAAGAACGCCACGTCATGCAATGTCACAGTTGGACAAGCCCGCTGAGGATCTTGACCTCCTCGCCCGGCTTGAAGGCAGGCAGTCCAATGTACGGACACGTCGAGCAGCGGAAAGCATCGCCGAGCGAGCAGCTGTTGCAGGAGCCCGTCTTTCCCTTGACGGTAAAGTCCAGCTCGTTGAGGTCGCCCGCGTCCAGCTTCAGGGCCTCGTCGGCCGTCTGCCGCCGCTGGGCGTCCTCGCCCAGCAGCCGCTCCGCCAGGCCGCAGCTGCAGTCCTTGCACGGCTTTCGCCGGCGCTCGCCATCGACACACACCGGCGCTACAATGTCAGCTGCTGCTCCCTGTCACATACCGGTCGGCGTACGCTGTGCAGGCGGCCGTCGCCGCTCCTCGGCCGACAGCAGCGCCTCCTCGTCCACCAGCTCGTCGTCGCTGCGCACGTCGTCGTCGACGGCCTTTGGCGGCGTCTTTTTCTTGCGCAGCGGCACCGCGGCCTGCTCCTGCACCCGCACAAACACGTCTCCGCGCGCGACAAGCCCCGCCAGGATGGCCTCCTTGGCGTGCGCCCCGTCCAGCGGCCGCCCGTCCTGCATCTGCAGCGTCCCGCCCGTCTTCAGGGCCGGCACGATGCGCTCGTAGACGCGGCGGTTTGTCAGCAGCCGCAGGGCTTCCGCCCGCTGCGCGCCGTCCGCGCCCGTCAGCACCAGCACGCAGTCGTACGCAGCCGCCGCGAGCGGCACCAGCCCGGCCACGAGCCGATCGAGCATCTGCACGTCGTTTGACGACTGTTTGTGGGCGTCGAAGACGGCGCGCAGCGCTTCTTCGTGCGCGGCCACCGACGGCGGCGCCAGCAGCAGCGTGCGGGCCGTCTTGGCGCCGAAATCGATGCTGTCGTCGTCCAGTTGCAGTGTCATTGTCCGTCGTTTTGCGAGGCCTGCCCTGCCCCACTAGGGCCTGTGCCTGTCGTCATTAGTAATCGCCGCCGACGTCGGCCAGTCGGCTTAGTAATCGACACGCCCGTGCCAGTCGGTGACGTAATGATGGCAGGACTGATTGCTGACGGCGAGGCTGGTGAGACGGGCCTTAGTACAGAAAAAAAGAAAAAAAAGAACATTTTCACAATAAAAAAGGCGTCGATCCGTGGCGCATGTTCTGGGAGGATCCTCATGGACTCCCGGACAGTCGTTTCGGTCGCCCCCTGAGCCCCGAGTGACTGTAACCTAGGAAGAGACATGGAAAGCCCAGGAATACTTTCCCATGCAGTAGAGTCAAAGTAAAACTGGAAAAGAACAAAGATAAAAAACGAAAAGATGCTCAAGACACCGCTTGCTGCCCCGACGGCCGACAGCCAGCCAAAGCCGCGGCCCGTCCTCTCCGAGGAGCAGAACGCCATGTACGCGGCCCTGCTCGCCGACGTCAAGACGTGGACCAAGACGAGCGAGGGCCCGCTGACGGACGACGAGTACATGTGGCTGACGCGCGAGTGCCTGCTGCGGTATCTGCGGGCCACCAAGTGGCACCAAAAGGACGCCGCCCGACGGCTCATGGACACGCTCGTCTGGCGCCAAAAATACGGCACAGAGAGCCTGTCGGCCGACGAGATCTCCCCCGAAAACGAGACGGGCAAGCAGATGATGCTCGGCTACGACAAGGAGGGCCGCGTCTGCCACTACCTCCTGCCCGGCCAGCAGAACACGCCCGCCTCGCCCATGCACGTCAAGCACCTCGTGTTCATGCTCGAGCGGGTCATTGACATCATGCCGGCCGGCCAAGAGACGCTCTGTCTGCTGATTGACTTCCGGTCGAGCAAGGCACGCGCCAACACGACGCCGTCGATGGGCATTGCGCGCGAGGTGCTGAGCATCCTGCAGAACCACTATCCCGAGCGGCTGGGCCGCGCCCTCGTCATCAACATGCCCTTCCTCGTGCGCGGCTTCTTCCGCCTCATCATGCCCTTTGTCGACCCGCAAACACGCGAAAAGATAAAGTTCAACGAGGACCTGGCGCGCTTTGTGCCTGCCGAGCAGCTGTGGGTGCCCTTTGGCGGCACGCTCGCCTTCGAGTACGACCATGCCGTCTACTGGGCCGCCCTCGGCCAGCTGGCCCGCGAACGGCGTCAGGCCCGCGTGGACCGCTGGATCACGGGCGGCCGGCAGGTGGGCGAGCACGAGGACTACCTCTACGGGAAGACGGCGTCGGGAAGCCTCCCCCACATCGACGAGAAGACGCTCGAGCCAGCCGCCGAGCCGGCCGCCGAGCCGGCCGCCGGGCCGGCCGCCATCGGCGTGTAGACCAGGGTAGCCAGCCAAATCCAGGGTAGTCTGAATTACATAAGCACGCACAGCGAAGGTACGGCGCGGGTACGCAGCAGGCCCGACCAGCATGGCGAATCTCGAGCCGTTCCACGGGGGCAGCACGGCGGGCCAGCAGGGCTACGCATCGACAGCACAGCGCACGGGCGTGCGGCTGCCGGCCAGCGGCAAGTCCATCTACCAGCGGCCGCTGAACCGGACGCGCACGGCCGAGCTGAGCCAGGCGGCATTTGCATATCTGTTTGGCGAGATGGTGGGCTATGCGCAGACCAAGGTGACGGGGATCCAGGAGCTGGAGAAGAAGTGCGTCGCAGCGGCGGGCAGGGCACAGCGCTAACGGCAGGCTCAACGTGCAGGGCTACCCTGTGGGCGTGCGGCTCGTGGACCTGCTGCTCTTCCGCGAGCCGCCCAAGACGCAGACGCGGCCGCTCAGCATCATCCGGCTGCTGCACTTTGTCAAGAACAGCGTGTGGACGCACCTCTTTGGGCGCGAGGCCAGCGGCCTCGAAAAGAGCAGCAATCCGCAGACGCCCGACGAGTACATGGTCATCGACAACGAGCCGCTCGTCAACCAGTTCATCAGCGTGCCGCGCGAGATGAGCCAGCTCAACTGCGCCGCCTACGTCGCCGGCATTGTCGAGGGCGTGTGCGACGCTGCCGGCTTTCCTGCGCGCGTCACGGCGCACACCGTGGGCCGGGCCGACGAGGGCGAGCTGTGGCCGGGCAAGACGGTGTTCCTGGTCAAGTTCGACGGGTCTGTGCTGGAGCGGGAGTTTTATGTGGGCAAGTGAGCCCGGCCGTAGCATTTCTAACTGTGCACCTCTGTTTCTTTACCTGGGCAGCGTCCTCCGGCTGGCCGTACCCCCTCTCGTACTCGACGCGCCTCTCGTGCTTGTTGCGCCAGACGAGCCCTCCGTACCCCCCGTACCCTCCGTATCCCCCGTACCCGCGGCCATGCTCGCCCCGATGCCGTTGGCGTTGTAGCCGTAGTAGTTGGCGTAGTATGCATACGACTGCGTCCCCGGCCCAGCCGTGCGCGTGTCCCCCGCCAACGCCACCTGTGCCCCCGGCGGGCCCTTCCGCATCAGTTCGGCCAGTCCCAGGTCCTTCCACTCGGCGTCCCGCGTGCTCTGCGTCGCCCGCTGGATCCCAAACGCTGCGTGCTGGTCCGGCACCACGTCGTCCTCGTCCTCGGGGTTGATCGGCTCGTGCTGCGGCAGCACAAAGATGTCGTCGTCCGGCAGCCGGTCTTTGCACATGTCCTCGAACAAATCGCCAAAGCGGGCGCTGTGCATGTGCACCGACGTGTAGTGGCCATCCTTGTTCTATCATGAGCCGCTCCTTTCTCTCTCTCTCTTTGTCGCTGTCAAAATGCCTACCATGCTGCCATTTGTTGTCGTCTGTGTCCTGGGGTACCCCCTCCCGTACCGACCACAACGCGCGACACGTGCAAGCTCAGCTAACTGAGAAAAAAAAAAAAAAAGGAAAGACCCTGGCGGCTGCCTCTTGCCTCTTTCCATCTTGCGTCCACTTTCGACTTTCAACTGCCATGTCATAAGTGGCAGGTCCGTAACAGCTGTGGAGCTGTGGAACCTGGCTCTTTCTCTCTGTCGTCGCATTCCCCATGTTTCACTGCCACGCTCGGTGTAGTAGCCGTCCTCTCGACTGCAACCTGCAAACGACCCCTTGCCTCTCTCGTGGACGTGTTTCTTGCGACCATGCTTGTCATGTTTTTGCCAACGCCACCTCCAATCTCATTGCCAACGTGGATGTCCCGGCTGTGAAACCCTTTTTTCCCCCAGAAAAAAAAAAGGTCTTTCAGGAATTTGTTTTATCAAAGAGATTCCCCAGGCATTTCATTTTCCATTGGCAACACGCGTCTCTGTTTGTATTTTCACCTTGTTTTTTTTCCTTCTTCCTCTTTTTTCTTGTTATCTTGCCAAGGATCGTTTCACGTTCCATTCGAGTCTTGTCGCAGGATTTGAACGTCTTCTCATCACTCTGGCGACCATCCCATCCGAGTCGCAGCCTTTCAAACAGTAGGACTTTTTTTTATTTTTTTTATTTTTCTTCATTTTTTTATATTTTTTATTTTTGCAAATTCCTACAAGAAATTGCCGTCAAGAGATTGGGTGTGCGTCTTCACAAAAACATTGCGATTTTCCCAAGACTGCATCTGTTCATTTTAATCCATTGGTTCCTCATTTCTCTGACTCTGGGTCGTATGCAAGGGGGCTAACAGCCAGGCACCATTTAAAACAGGTTGAACGCTCACTCTTTACCTTTCAACGCAAAAAAAAAAGAATATCACTCCTTTGTATCTGTTTTTGACGCCATGTCGTTCGAAGGCGCTGCCAAGGCGAGCCAGGAGAGCGGCCGTGAGCCGTTTCCCAGTCTCCAGCACCACGAGTCGCGGGACACAGAGGTGACGGCTGTGCTTGCGCAAGAAACAAAAGACGGCCGCAGTCTCGACGCGCCTCGGCCGTGTTCTGGTGTGTCGACGCCTGATACGGTCCATAAGAACCCGTTTGAGACGGACCTAGAGGCCGCCATCACGCCAGTTGCCAGCGATGGCTGTTCTGGCCGGAAATCGACGGCGTGTCGCGGGCTGGCGAGCACAGAAGTGTGGCCCAACCAGGACCATTGGAAGAAAAAGGCCAAGGAAAACAAGATCAAACGGTCCCGCACGTGTCTGTCGCGGCTGAGCCGCCGCAACCGGCTAATGTGCAAGATTCTCATTGGCGTACTGATTGTGGGTATTGCCGTGGCCGTTGGCTTTGGTATCAGCAAGCCTCTGGGGGCGGCCATTTGGGGTCAGCATCGGACGTAACTCGTTTCTTTTTTTCTTTACAAAAAAATTTCTCACTTGTTATTTGTATATAGCACATTTCGGCGGATTTATTCTTATTCTTAGCATTGTATGTAAACTCAATATGTATTATTACTAGGAAATGTTAGCCAAGGGGACATGGAGAGACGAGAGTCATACGCAAGCTCCGAGTGCAAAAAGAAGGCTTCTATGGGGGTGTATTCGAAGCGCCAGCTGCTCTGTGCGAGGGGCACACTCTTTTCGCGGGGGTGACTGTGTCTGTGTCCAGCATCCCCCGCGAAAAGAGACGTCCCATCTCCAATGAGAGTCTTCTCATCACCAGCCATGGCACCGTCCATGGCCTCGCCCGTAATCAAGGAAAAGACGCGTTGCAAAAAGTCCATTCTTGAAGATTTCAAAGCTTGATGATGGGGGAAAGGTGTCCCCTCTATCCCCTCCATCTTTATGCATACTACCCCCAACTCTTGCCCAAACCGGGCGTCCTGAAAGGGACAGTGTGAACCATGCCGTGACGTCATACAATGCACAGACAAAGTAGACTTTTTGGTTATCAGATCCCGCCCACTCTTTTATCAGATGATCAGGACCGCCAGGCTTCCAAGGTACCGCGGGATGTACACATGGCATTCTATGATAGAAGCAAAGCCCGAAGCTGAAAAATACGCTAAAAAAGCAAAAAAGCAGCATTTTCCGACGCTTCCCACTCTGCAACGCTTTTTTTCACCAGCAAAAGAAAGAAAGAACAACTGAAAAAAAACAATGCTGGCACGATCAATGACACGCATGGCGATGATGGTGGCCGGCCGCACGGCAGGCCGTGCCGCCACCCGCACACTGCCGCAGGTGACGGCCGTGCCCGTCGCTGGTCGACGGCTGTATCACGAGAAAGATGAGTCTTTTTTTTTTTTTTTTTTTTTTTTTTTGCTGTTTCGAAGGCTGACGAAAGCACTGATTGACCACTACTCGCGACCCCGCAATGTGGGCTCGTTGGACCGCAGCGATCCGCATGTGGCGACGGGCCTCGTCGGAGCACCGGCGTGTGGTGATGTCATGAAGCTGGACATTCGCGTCGACCCCAAGACCAACAAGATTGTCGAGGCCAAGTTCAAGACGTTTGGCTGCGGCTCGGCCATCGCCAGCTCCAGCTATCTGACGACGCTTGTGCACGGCAAAACGCTCGATGACGCTGCCGCCATCAAGAACTCTGAGATTGCCGGCGAGCTCTGCCTGCCCCCCGTCAAGAGTGCGTCTTATTCTCATTACTTTTTACTGCTTATTCTAATCATTGTAGTGCATTGCTCCATGTTGGCCGAAGACGCCATCAAAGCCGCTGTGGCCAACTACCGCAGCAAACGGGCGCCCAGCAGCCTCGGCGGCACGGGCAAGACCTTGTCCGAAGCCACGGCATAGTAGCTTTCTTTTCTCCTCGTCTTCATTCTTTGGATCGGCGTTTCTTTGTCTTCTTGTTTCGGTTGAATGCATATATGCATATGAATTTCACGTGATGTCCCATGATGCTGCATAAAAAGACGACATGTCCTCTTTGGGGTGTTATCATCGTCCAACCATGTTTTCTCTTTCGCTGCGCGCCCTCGTTAGCATCCTGGCCGTCCTGGTGGGTCTCGTGTTTTTTGCGTCGCCAGGCCATGCGGCCGCCGACACACAGACGCCTGCTATTACGCACAAGGTCTTCTTTAACATGACCATTGACGGTGTCCCCAAGGGGACGATTGTCTTTGGGCTCTACGGCGAGGCGCTGCCCAAGACGGCCGAAAACTTCCGGGCACTCGCGACGGGCGAAAAGGGCTTTGGCTACAAGGGCGCCACCTTTCACCGGGTCATCAAGGGTTTTATGATCCAGGGCGGTGACTTTACCAACCACGACGGCACTGGTGGCAAGTCGAGTACGTCTTTGCTTTATTTTTTATCTATTTCTGTTACTCGCATGGGATACTAATCGGCAGTCTATGGTCCCCGTTTTGACGACGAAAAGGTCAAGCTCAAGCACAGCAAAAAGGGCATTCTTTCCATGGCCAATGCCGGCAAGGACACCAATGGCTCGCAGTTTTTCATTACAACGGCCATTACCAGCTGGCTCGACGGCATGCACATTGTCTTTGGCGAGGTCCTCGAAGGCTATGACGTTGTCGAAATGATTGAAAATGAAAAAACAGCCGGCTCCAACCGCCCTGTCAAGCCCGTCGTCATTGCCGATTGCGGTGAAATCAAAAAAGGTAGTAGCGACCATGCAGAGCTGTAGAAAAAAAAGATGATTCAATAAAACCCCACCTTCTTTTTTTATAATCTCAGTAATGACTAACGTCAGGCGACAATGTGCTCGCGGAAGGCGCGACATGGACGGCTCACGCCAGCGCGCCACCATTGCAGCAACAGGGCTGGACCTTTCTGCAGAAGGGCATGCTCCTCTGTGTCTTTGTGGGCGCCGTCGGCCTCTACATCCGCACAAAGCATAAGCAGGAAGTCACCCGAAACGTTCGTGACCATTTGTATCTCTAATTTTTTCTTCATTCTTTTTTACATACTTTTACTTCAATTGAGGAATCCCTTGCACGCTGGCGTCCCACAGAGACACGGCACCCGGTCCTCCGGGTTGTCCTCCGGCTCAAACTTGTAATCATATGTCAACTCTTCGTCTAGGTTTGTTAGTATAACGAGAACAAAAAGAAGAAATGTCTTACTTTGCCTAATGTCGCGGAGCGCATAAATGACAATCCGCTTGCTGCCCTCCACCTTGATGATCTTGGCCATGCAATTCGGCATGCAACTATGGTTAATGAACCGTGCTATGCCCCCCTTTTTCGTAGCATCAATCACCGTAGCCCCGTCCACACGGAACAAATAGCTACTGCCCACACCCGCCCGGATATACGCCCGCTCGCGAATCGTCGCCACCGACTGCCGCACCTCCTGGCCCACATACTCGATAATCATGTCATCCTTGGGAATGCTCTCCATCGCATACAGCCCCCAATTATGAATCGCCGACCGGGCAAACCGCACCGTCTTCTTGCGCTTCTTGAGCTGGTTGAACCGCAGCACATCCGAATCCTGCCCAAACGTTCGCTTCTGGTCGTTCAGATCCGCCACATACCGCCGCTGGTTCACCCGGTTCGCCCTCGAGCTGCCCGCCACTCCCACCGCCGGCGCTGCTGCTGCTGCCACCGCTTGCGTCGTCTGTGCCGTGCCCTTGTTCGCCCGCGCCTCCCGCGCCCTCTGCACCTTTAAATGGTGTGGCAGGTACTTGCTCTTCTCCGAATGCAAAATCTTCTTCACCCCCTCCGTCCGAGCACACCCCGTCCCATTCTCCACATAGTACCCGTGGATCCGCGGCTTCTGCGCCGCCTCGGCCACCCGGCTCGCCGCTGCCGCTGTTGCTGCCGCCATAATCGCCGCGTGCGTCATGCCGTACCTCCGCTCCGTCACATCCACCGACGACACCGACACCTGCACATTGAGCCGCGTCAGTCTCTCATGCCGCCACAGCAGCATTTCCACATCATCCACGTCCTCGGGCCTGATCTTGGCCTTGCTCGCCCACTGCGCCACCGCCTCGGCATCAGGCAGGTCCTCGGGATGCAAACACAGCCCACGCAGACACCCAAGCGTCGGACGCGCCCCTGGCGCCACCTGCAAGGCCCGCATCACCGTCGACGGATGCAGCGTCTCCTCCAGCGTGCTGCGCGGGTCCACAAACGCTGCCAGCTCCTCCTCCGTTCGCTCACGCCGTCGCGGCGCCTTTTTGTCTTCCTCTACATTCTCGTCTTGCGCCGAGACAGCCTCCTCGAATCGAGGCTTCTTTGCGGCCTTTCGCTTCGCCGGCGTCTTTTTCTTGGCTAATGGCGTGCTTTCCCGTGTCGTCGTCGCCGTCGTCAATGTCTCTGATGTCTCTGGCGTCCCTTCCTGCTTACGCCGCTTCAAATCAGCCTCGGGCTCATCCTCGAGCTTCCGCTTCAGTGCACGCTGACCAGTGCCTTTTGTCTTGGCCGTGCCCCGTAGCGAGGCCAGAACCTCGGCCTCGAGCTCTGCCCGGATCGCCTTTTGCGACGACCGCGTTCGCCGAGCACCGTAGCCTGAGACAAGGTCTTCAATCACATCATTCAACAGCTGCGCCGACACCTCTTCCTCTGAGCCTTCGTCCATCTCCCCTGTCTCTGCAGCCTCGTCTGCCTCTTCCGCCTCTTCCGCCTCTTCTGCCTCTTCCGCCTCTTCTGCCTCTTCTCTCTCTTCTCCCTTTTCTTCCTCTACTTTTTCTGCATCCCCCCCTACAAGCGCCCTGAGCTCCGCCAAATCATCGGCCTCGTCGTCCACCACAGACTCGGCCGCCTTGGATGGGAACACGTCCTCGTCAGAGCCGTCGTCGCTCTCGTCCTGCAGACGGTAGTGCAGCGGCCGGAATGCGCTCTTTCGGCTGTCTCTGCGCGCTCGCGACGGCTCCTTCGCCAGGGCAATCTTGCGGATCCTCGGGAGCGCCGCCACGTCGATCCGCCGCGCCTGGACATCGCCCGTCTCTGCACGCAAGGCCGTCTTGTCCTCGTCGTCGTCTAGCTGCAGCCGCCGTCTCTTGGCTTCGTGGTTGGCTGGATCGAGGTACTGGAAGAGTACGGGCGCCGCTACGTCCGCCCGGATATGCCGTGTCAGCTGCTCCACGAGCTCTCGTCGAATGCCCTCGACAGCTGCCACCACCGGGTCCACATCACGCGCCCGCAGCTTCTTTTCCTCCTCCACGTCAATCGACTCGTCGTCGGGCTTCCTTCGTGGGTGTGTCTCCCGCCGCACGGGGCTCCTGCTATGCGTCCGCTTGCTCGGCCGTGTCTTTTCGCCCCGTTCACGGCCTGCCCGTCCTTCGAAGCCATGCAGATACAGCTCCATGGCCATGGTGTGCGAGAAAAAGTCTCTGCCATTGGCCACATCGAAACAACGTCGACAGTCGTCCCGTCCAGGCCGGTCGTCGGGAAAGACAATGTACGTCCCCGTCGTGTCCATGCGCACCCGCCGGCACCGAAACGCTGCAAAGCGCCGCTCCAAATGGCCAATGTGCCGCAACAGCACCGGCAGATGCTGCTTCGCAATGAAAATGAAGGGCGTTCGCGTCAGGGTCGGGCCAATCGGCCTGTCCTCAATCAGCACACCCCTCTCCTCGGCGCTCTTTTGCGCAGTCTGCTGCACGCTCTTTTTGCCTTCGGCTGTGGCGGTCCCGTTGGCTTTTTGTAGCGACCGCGGCCCCGTGGGGATCCTGGCCTCTGCCTTTTGTTCTGCCTCGGCACGTTCCTGTTCCCGCACATGCTTCAGCATTGCGGCCACCATGCGGTCGCTTTTGCGACCCTCCGCGTCAAACTCGACTCGCACCACCGCGCCCTCGATACGCGTGCCGTGCAGCCTCCGCACAGCTGTCCGTGCAGCGTCGGCTGCTGTGAGGGCAGGCCGTGTGGGAGCAGCGCCACGGTCGCGGAACCGGAACGTTGCGAGCCCCAGGTAGCTGCCCGTCTCGGGATGCATCTTGTTGCTGCTCTCGGAAATGTCGCCGCACGACGCAAACATGGTCACCACGCGCGCAAAGGGCACCAATGGGTTCAGCCCTGCCACAACCACTTGCGTGGGCGGCCCCGAGCCCACCGACGTCGCCGCGTCGTATGCATACGGCTTCAGCACGTACAGCGCCTTGCGCAGCCGTGCCCGTGGCAGGCCATGGTCTGCGTTGACGTAGCCGTCTCGGCCGCCCTTGGCCAGCCGCGGATCTGTCGACGCCGCCATGGGAGCTTCGCCAGGGCCTCCAAACGGCCGCAAAACCGTCTTGGCCCGCGGCTTGCCGTCCTTTTTCTTCTTGTTCTCCGGCAGCGACGCATCATAGTCGCAGACCACCCCGCGCGGCCCGTGCGCGTCAAACGGGGCTGTCCGACGCTGCGCCGCCGCCTCCGATTGCATAGACACTGGCGTCATATACCGCGTCCCCTGCATCGACACGGTCAGCGACGCCGTCTCCGCAGTGCTGCCGCCAGACCGTCGCCACCCGCCGCTGCGCCGGTGCTCTTTCTGCACTGATCCTTCGTCTGCCGGCCCTATCGGCCCTTGCGACACATGCATTGCGACGCGTGCTTGTGTCTTTGTCTATGTTTTATTGTATATGCAGTGGCGTGCACATGTCTGGCGCTGCCATCCGTCAAGCACAGAAGCAAACGTGCACTCGATTCTTTATTGGAAAAAAAAAAAACACACGTCTCGACCAGCCCAGCCACGCTAGCTGACTAGCAGCTGGCGCCGGCCGCGCCCAGGCTCTTAAAGTGGCTGCAGCGCCAACAGGCCAATCACAGTCCGCTGCGTCACGACACGCTGACAAAGTCAGCAACAAGCCGGAGCAGCGCTGCGCAGTACCGTCTAATGTACTTGTTTGCATGTACCTATTCATGTACCTAGTCTATCACCACCCACAGTCCAGCTGGAAGTCGTCGTCGTCTGCATTCACAAATGTGCCTGCCCCGCCCATAAACACCGTCGCCAGATCCGGCGCCTTGTCGGCCTCGCCCGGGCGCAGCATCGACGACGCCACGCGCCCCCTGCGGTACCCCAGCGTCGTCCGGGACGCTGTTTCGTCCCTTGTCCGGATTGTCAACGGCGACGTCGGCGTCCCCTCGGCCTGTGCCTTTGCGTAGCTCCGCGTCATGGGCCGTGTCTGTGCCAGCGCCCTTGCCGCCGCCCGTGCGTCCTTTTCCGGCGGTCCGTCGCCCCCACACAGCTGCGACAAGTCGTCGAGCACCCGTTTGTCCAGCCGTGCAAACTCTCTCTGCTGCGCCTCGGCGCTCTTCTTTGCACGCACCGACACGCCGTCTTCGTCCACAGACCGGTAGTAGTAGTCATACACGCCCCGCAGCCGGTTCTCGGGCTTAAAAGCAGCAAACGTCATGACCCCGTCCGGCACAATGTCCGACTCGTACGGCCGCACAGCCACACGTGGCGGTGCATATTCCACGTCTTCCACGTCCGTTTTGCCCAGCGCTGCGATTTTCTCGTCGCTCAGCACCGTCACCTTGTTCCGCGGCGACGTCCGCACGCGCCGTCTACTCGTCGGCTTTTTCGTCGTCTTGTTCTGCAGAAGCGTGTTTGCCTTGGCATTCGTCGTTTTGTTGCCTAGCGGCGCCCTTATTTGGCCTTTTATTAGCCCCTTCTCGCCCCTCTCCCGACAACAACTCACCCATGGGCGTCTTGAGCACCATCTTGCCGCCCTTCCCCATCGTCCGGATGTTCTCTGCGCCTTGGCGTGCCATCATTGGCGTTTTTGGGAACTGCGACGGCGTCTTCGGCGCCAACGGCTGTTTCCCCGCGTTCCGGCTAGCAACGCGGTTCTCCTGGTCCCGCGCAGTAAACATTTTTTGCCGATGGATACTCCTAAGAATGACTGCTGGCGATGATTTTGTTTTTGTAAACGCGTTCGTTGGTCCTTTGGGCCAATCACCTGATGCGGGCTGTTTACTTGCAGCAGGCAAGAGGGCATTGTTGATGGGGCAACACATGTACCCCTACAGGTACCGACCAGCTGGCCTTGCAACGACTAGAGCATGGAGTTCGCTTTCTGCAGCGTCAGCGCATCTTCACTTTAATGATGCTATCCCTGGGTGTAAGATGCCCAACGGCGGTGCCGTGTGACAATGAGCCTCTGGCAAGACTGCGCCTGGGTGCTTTTGAGTGCTTTTGACGTTGGGCGAGAATGCCTTGTGGGAGGAAATGACAGGTAGTCTACATGAGAATAAATACCTAATGAAGCCTTTGATGAGGATGGGTGGTAACGTAAAATTAAATCATAATCAGCTTGCGTAAAGGAGACAGCACTGGAAGCTGTTGTGCAGGCGTGGACAGCTAGGTACCTGAACTGAACTGAAAAGGAGGGGCTAGCAGGCACAGCACCTACAGCCGCTGTTGATTTCCTTTTTAGGTGTCAACAAGGCCCCCAGTCTTTTCTCCCCCTTTGCCCTCTTTTCTTGGAACCTACACCCTTTTTTTTCACAACCATCGCGATTCAACATTTACAATGGACCGCATCAAGGAGGTCTGTTGCACGTCCTTGCATGGAGCACCTGCTGACCCGCTTAGAAAATCACGACGTTGCGTGGCGAGCTCGACGCTGCCATGGCGCAGTGCGAAGACTACAAGAAGAAGATTACCGAGCTCGAGCACGAGCTTATGACGGAGCGACAGAACAATGCGTCTCTGACACACCAAAACACAAAGATGGAGGAAAAGCTGACGGAAATGGAGGAGAAGATTGCCCAGGACAAGAAGACCATTTCCGAGACGCAGCAAATGGCCACGCAAATTGAGGTGCTGAACCAGCGCGTGGACATGCGCGACGAGGAGAACGCGACCAACGCCACGAAGCTGCGGGAGGCCAATGAGGCGTATGTGTGCTGTGTGAGGGAGCGGGGCATTGCTAACAAGACAGTCTTCGCGAGAGCCAACGGACGGCCCAGGAGCTCAAGATGCGAGCAGATGGGCTCGAGTCGAGCATGGCGCTTCTCGAAGAAAAATATGAGGCGTCGCGTGCTGAGAATAAGAAGATTGTGGCCGAGCTCGATGCTTTGAACGCCGAGATTTCTGGCGTTTAGATATTCATAAGACAGTCCTTTTTCTTCAATTCATGCAATGTTCTTTTTATTGTGAAAAAATTATTGTCGTCTCTTGCGGCCTTGTTTCATGCGGGCCACTTGACGGTCGAATTTGTTTTCGTATCGAAACTTTTTCTTCCTGGGGCCTTTCGGTGGCTTTTTCTTTTCTGTCGTTTCCGTCTTTTTCTCTTCTTTTACGTCTTCCTTTTTATCTTCTGCATGTCCTGATATCGAGTGCATGCCCTCTCGGTCAATGTCCACCGCGTCTACCGTCACCGTCGTAAACTTTTCCTCGTCTATATATTCCTCCTCATGGCCCACAAACTCGGGCGCTGTCTCTGGCGCTGTCTCATCCCCATCCTCGTCCTTGAAACCTTCAAACTCGTCTTCTGACGAGGAAACGTCCTCGCCGCCAGCACGACGCGCCAGACGGAGGGCGTCTTTGACCATTTTCACATGTGCCTCTACATCCTTCTTTTGTGCTTCCCGCCGCTGTCCATTAGCTCAACGTCATCCCATCTCTTTATACGAGACGCACCTCTTTCCGAAGGGCAATCTTTTCCTGCCGAGCATATTCAGCCGCTGCCTCTTGTGCCTTGGCTTTCCGCTGCAGTTTACGCTTGTGGAAGCCCGTCAGGTACTCTGACCGCGCCGAATCGTCAAATGCAATTTCCTCAATGTCAGAATGGAGCTTCCTCTTCTTTGGGGGTGCCACGAGGGCATTTTTCTTTTCCCGCGGCCGTGTAATAAACATTTTGCAAATGACTTTTTTTTTTCATAAATTCCTCAAAATGCTTGTTGGATAAGACGACGATAAGCGGGCGATTACGTCAGTCGGCTCCGCTTACGTAGCGCATGATGAGAGGCGCCGGGGCTGCCCATTTGCACACACTTTACGACGCCATGCGTTCACAAATGCTTGCGGGCCTCTTGGCCCTCGGATCGGCACGTGCATTTTCCGACGCATCGCCATTTCTGCTCTTTTCCACAGCCGAGTGCGTCTTTTTCGTACATTTGGAGAGAATAGTGCTAATGGCAGACTTTCCGTGGCAGCGCCAACGCGCCAGTTCCAGACGGCCGGGCATGTTCTGGCCGATGCCAAGGATCTTTTGAAGAGCTGTCCGACGTCGTCGTACCTGCTTGTGACACAGCCCAATGTGCACGCGGCTGATCTGAGCTCATCCGAGACGTGCACGGCCCATCGGTTGCAGCGTATTCTCGCAGACGAGCGGGTGCAGAGCCGTTATTCCGTGGCGCAAGTTGTGCAGAATGGAGACGTGCAGGACGAGGTCCTTTCTGCGGATGCCCTGACGGCCGCCATTGCGTCGTTTTGCCAGGACGCCGGCACTGACCAAGTGTCTGTGCAGCAGATGACGCTCCCGGCGCTCCCTCGCGCCAAGGCATGCAGCGAACGGGCCGAGGACATGGCGGACAATGACTATGTCGTCGGCAACCGCATCGACGACGAGCTCGCCAAGAGCGACGGCCTGACTGTCGTCTACCTCGGCACACATCCGCAGCACCGCCAAAAGAAGAACCACCACCACCAGCGACGTGTGGAAGCACGCTCTGCAGAGAGAGACACCCGTGGTCTCTTTGCAAAGTACCAGTTCTTTACGCCGGCCATTTTTATGGGACTCGTGGCGTTCTTCCTCTTTATGGGCATTCTCTACGTCGGCGTGTCTGTCATTGGCAGTCTCCAGGTATCGTATGGTGCTTTTGCCAAGGAAGCCGGCCTATCCGCGCAGAAAAAGGTACAATAGTTTTTTCACAACGAGTATTTTTTACTATCCTTCTTATAAATCCTCAACGCCTGAACCCAAAAAAAAAGAAAAAGAGAAAAGAAAAGAAACGGCTGCTATACCAGATGACTGGGCAGCAAAAAGTTGGCAATGCCCTCTTTGACATCATAGGCATGGTCGCAATGGCCACACACGAGCTTTCCCTCAAGCACTTCCGTCTCGAGAAGCGTATGGTGCAGCTCCCGTGCCAATGCCTCGTCTTCCTGTAGCCGCTCCGCCGTCGGTGCCTCGTCGGGCAATGCCGGAAAGCCAAGCTTCTATTAGTCTCATCTGAAACACTTTGCAGCATCAAGATAGCGTACCTCGAGCAACGTTTGCCGCAGGGCATTCCACTCCAATCGGCCGATTATATTCTGCAGAAACGCAGCGTTAAACGCAATCTCAGACTCGACCAGCTGGGCGTCCCGCGGGTGCAGTGGGAAGCTCTCCGCCGTCGCCTTGCAGCCCTTGACGGCACATGACAGAAAGTTGAGCGAAAGAACCTTCATCGTTGCCGTGCTCCTTCCCTTTTTTTTTTTTTGGCACCGTCACTGATCACGTGTAGGTGTGTCAGCATACATTCAAGTGGGGCAGGCGCATTGCAATGCAGCTCTTGCCGTTGCCAGCGCCCATGGCCAGTATGAAAGGCGGTCTAGTGGAGGCCAGAATTGACGGCTCGATGTGTGCTTTCCTGCATGCCATGCCGCTGCTGCGACTACGAGGGCGTGGTGGACATGGAAGGAAAAAAGTGTAAAAATATAATGCATAATCCCCGCTTTCCCAAAGCTGCACCTGTGCATACCATGGCATTCACGGTGGAAAAGACAATTGTGACGTTTGGCGGTCGTCTGCTCAAGCTGACGCACCCGTCGTCGAGCACGGGCACGACGATGGCTGTTTCGGTGTTCATTCCCGCGGCAAAAGCCAAGTGTGCCGTGCTCTTTTACCTGTCTGGACTCACCTGCACGCCCGACAACTGCTCGGAAAAGGGCTTCTTCCACGCGGCTGCCCAGAAGCACGGCATTGCCGTTGTCTATCCGGACACGTCACCGCGCGGCCTTGATCTGCCGCACGAGCACGACGCCTACGATTTTGGCTCGGCAGCGTCCTTTTATCTCGACGCCTCGGCAGACACGCCCTACGGTCGCAACTACCGAATGGAGACGTATCTGACGCAAGAGCTGCCCCGTCTGCTGGCGGCCGAGTTTGCCGAGCTCGACCTGTCGCGCACATCCATCACGGGCCATTCCATGGGCGGACACGGGGCCCTGACGCTGTATCTGCGCCATCCGGGGCTCTACAAGTCGGTGTCTGCCTTTGCGCCCATTGCCAACCCCACACGCTGTCCGTGGGGCATCAAGGCCTTCAAGGGCTACCTGGGGCCCGTCGACAGCGACGTGACGGCAGAGACAGCAGACGAAGCCACCATTCCGGACGAATGGAAGAAGCACGACGCGACAGAGCTCGTCGCGGCCTTTGAGGGCGACCTGAACATTCTCATCGACGTGGTGTGTCCTCCCAAAGACGGCAGGGAGCAGGACGAGAAAGAATGCTAACAGCAGGGCACGGGCGACGAGTTCTACAAGAACAAGCAGCTTCTGCCGGAGAATTTCGAGCGTGCTGTCGCCAGGGCTGGCCGCAAGGGCCTCACCCTCCGCTTCCACGAGGTACGTCGCGCCCAGAGCACGCCGATTGCTGACGCAGGCAGGGCTACGACCACTCGTACTACTTTGTCGCGTCCTTCAGCCAGGACCACGTCACGCACGCCGCCGCGGCGCTGCAGGGTACGCCGTAGGATACCAATAAATCACGTGACATGTTATTACTTAAGCGACGGCAAAGCCAGGTGGCGTGAGCTGGGAGGGCAACAGGCCACGCTTAGCCACGCTTCAGGATGAGTGCGCAGTACGACTACGACGAGAACGGGCAGCTGTGGCCGTTTTTTGTGTTCAGCGTGGCGACGATCGCGACGCTGCCGCTGACGTACCGGCTCGTCAGCGGCCTGGGCAGCCCGACGGCGCAGCTTGCGCGCGTGGAGACGACGTTCCGGCCGAAGACGGCCGCGCTGGTGGAGGGCGAGCGTGCCAAGTACCGGCGCACGCAGCGGCGCACGCCGCTGATCCTAGCGGTGGTGTGCGGGTGGGCCACGATGCTGTACATGCTGTATTTGATGCGGTTTGCGGAGCCGCCGTCCGTCGAGCGGCTGTGGAACCCGTACGACATCCTGGGCATCTCCGACGTATGTATTACACGGCACGGGTGTGCGCACTAGCTAACAGCGGCAGTCGGCCTCGGAGCGGGCCATTCGCAGCGCCTACAAGCAGCTGTCGCGCAAGTTCCACCCGGACAAAGTGCGGCCCGACGCCAGCAAGAACGAGACAGTCGAGATGCTCAACGACCGCTACGTGGAGATTGTCAAGGCCTACCAGTCGCTGACCGACGAGGTCATCCGCAACAACTACCTCCTGTACGGCAACCCCGACGGCAAGCAGTCCACTAGCATTGGCATTGCCCTGCCCAAGAGCATGGTGACCTCCGGTAGCGGCAGCTACATCGTGCTGCTCTACTTTGCTCTCCTCGGCGTGCTGCTGCCCTACTACGTCGGTTCGTGGTGGTACGGCACGCAGGGCCGCTCCAAGGAAGGCGTCCTCATCGACACGGCCCACCGTCTGTTCCGCCACTACCGTCGCGACATGGACGAGCCTGCCCTTGTCGAAGCCCTGTCGTCCGCCAAAGAGTACGAGTCCGTCTTCCGCGGGAGCAAGGGCGAGTCGGGCCTGGCGGCCATCGAGTCTCGTGTCGCCGAGGACGGCAGCATTTCCGAGACGGCCTTGAAGACTCTCCGCAACGTGGAAACGACGCCCCAGCGCAAGGTCCTGGCTCTGCTCTGGGCCTATCTCGGCCGTGTTGAGCTCGACAACGTCGAACTAGAAAAGGCAAAGTTTGAAGTGGCCCCCATGGCTGTCCAGCTGATGCGTTCCTTTATGGCGATTTCCACAGCCTTTGCCAACAGCGGTCCCCTTCTCGCCTCCATTAGAACAACGCAGCTGCTGATGCAGGCCTTGCCGCCCAGGGCCTCGCCTCTGCAACAGCTTCCCCACATCTCGTCTGCCGTGGCCAAGGCCATTGAGCGTGGCTCAACAGTGCACATGGGCATCCAGAACCTGGTGGACAAGCCTGACGAAGAGCGGCGTCGGTTGGTAGTGGGAAAGGGCCTTCTGGACGAGGCACAGTACAAGGTGGCCGTAGAGGTGGCTCAGCAGATACCCTATTTCCGAGTGGCCAAGGCCTTTTTCAAGGTCATTGGCGAGAAGCACATTTTCCCACTGTCTCTTGTAACGCTCGTGGTCAAGGGCCGCTTCATTCCCCCTGGCTATGCTTCGCAGGCGCCGCCTGTTCGAGACGAAGACCTTTTGGACATTGACCCGGCAGAAGACGACGTGGCAGCGATGCACCTTCCACAGGCTACGGTAGGCACGGGTCCCGAAGGTGGGGCGATTATGTCGGTCGGCGGCAATGGCGTGGCGTATTCGCCGTCGCTTGCGTACACGCCCTACTATGGCCGGGACTATTCGCCGCGCTGGCATGTGGTGCTGACGGAGCCCAAGTTGGAGAAGCTTGTGGTGCCGCCGTTTGCGTTTACTGGCTTTGACCATGCCATTGTAGAGGCGGATGGACGGACGCCGACGTACAAGATGCAGACGATGAAGTGCCACTTTGGGGCCCCGATGAAAGCGGGGCAGTATGCGTTTGTGCTGAATGTGCTCTGTGACAGCTATGCTGGCTTCGACGTGCATATGCCGATGACGATGGACGTGAAGGAGGCGAGTGTGGCGTCGGAGGTTAAGGAGGACGAGATTAGCGATCCTGAGGAGGACTCGATTGCGGGGATTATGAGTGCAGCCAAGGGGGCGCCTGTGAAGAAGGCGGCGTACTCGGACGAGAGCGAGACGGACGAGGACGACTTTGACGACACGAGCGAGACGAATACGGATACAGACAGGGACGATTAAAAATAGCATCGGGGGGGTTTTTTACATCGGTATCGGTGTATGTATAAATACAATCTTTTTTATGCATGCATTACTGTAACAATTCCTCACATGTCCAGTCCTCGTAGAAGCCGTCTGGCATGTACCGTCGTACAATCAAGGGCACCTTCCGTTCTCGTAATTCCTTCATGGCAATCTGGAGGGGGTCTGTCTCGCCTTCCAGATCCACCAAGACAGGGGCGTTCATGCTGTTATTAGTATAAGAACAAGAATAACGACGAGACACACCTGATTTGCAGGGCTCGCGTGCCGAGGATACGGGCGCGCTCGTACTTTGTCATGTAGGGCGTGGTCGTGCGCTGGTCGTTGGGGATCTTCTTGTCCTTGACCGACTGCACAGTGTTTCCGCGGCTGTTGGC
This sequence comes from Chrysosphaeria jannelii, assembly GCA_020002325.1. Lineage (NCBI taxonomy): Eukaryota > Fungi > Ascomycota > Sordariomycetes > Ophiostomatales > Ophiostomataceae > Chrysosphaeria > Chrysosphaeria jannelii. Next base: position 17,612 of record JAGKRY010000023.1, on the reverse strand, counting down.
GGCGGCCGATGGGTCTCCGGAGACGACGACGTTGTCATCGGCCTCGGCGTCGAGCTGCTGGTCGGCGTCGCCTTCGTAGAAGTCGGCGGCCTCGTCCTCTTCGTACATGGCCTCGCTGTGTGTGAGCCATGTTTCCTCATGTCCTCATGGTTGGTCGATACCTACAAGCCACCCTCGTCGCCATCACCGATATCCGACATTTTTTTTATAATCGGCTTTTTTTTCGAATCGCGTTGAGCCGTCGTGATGAGAAAAATAAGTGGTTCTGGCAAAAGCCATCCTCACCGCCCACAAAGGAAACCGCTACATAGTACATATGTATATACAAGGTAATACCTGGGACAATAAGGCCGGACGTATGTATATACCATTTTCACCGCTTTCTATATGGGATGCTTCTGTGCATTCATAAGGGAATGTATAAGGGAGCAAATAAAGGTGGCTGTAAATGGCCCACAATGCTGAATTTTATTTCCAACGTGGAAGTCTTCTCCTTCTCACTTCACACCTATTACCTACCAGCATATTAACCAAAAAAGAGAAATTGCGGCATTGAATACATTTGCTTCAGCTGAGCGATTTGTTGCTGTGCGTGCCGGCACATCAGGCAGGAAGCATGAGGACGGGTATGATCATCATAGATTCACATGCCAACGTGGGGCTTTGCGCAAGTCTACAGGGGCTGGCGAGCGAAAAACGGGCACTTCGAAAGTGGGCTGTGAGTGGAAGGCCTCGATCTCTCGTTCACGGCGCGGCGATATGCGCTGGAGATTCAAAACAACGGGGGGGAGCATTGCAATCATGAGCCTTTCGAGAAGATTGTTGATGTAGCGCACCTTCGGTATATCCCCATTGAGTGCAAAGAGCGGCTACTCAATACAGTTGTGGCCAATGGTGCAGCTGTTCGTGTCGTTTACAATTCAATGAAGAGGAAGAATGAGAGTGCGGGCCATGAGATTACTTTCACCATCAACGATTGCCAAAATTTCATTGCAGATAATCGAAGACCAGATCTCCCACCCTTGTTTTTCTGACGGAGCTGGAAGAGGGCATGGAGCATGACATTGTGTTCCGGGAGATTAAAAAGGATCCAGAGGGAAGGCTTCTCCGAGCCTTTTTTTTCAACAGAAAACAACTGGAGATTTGGAGGCGGTTAAGCGGTGTGTTGGCCATTGACTGCAATTATCAAACCAATAAGTATGACTTCCCGCTTTGCACAGGGACCGTTTTGACACACCTTTGCAAGGTGTTCCCCATATTCTATTGTTTTGTTGACGATGAGTCGACCGACCATTATCTCTGGGTCATCCAATGCGTCCGAAATGCTTGTGAGCAATTCGGTATCCCTCTCCCCGGCGTTTGCATCTCGGACGACAACCCGGACCTGCAACATGCCTTGGCGGAACTGCTTTCCAACTCGAAGCAGCAGCTCTGCGTTTTTCACATCAACATGGATGTTATTGAGAGGCTCAAGACGCATTTCGTATGTCCGTCGAGATCTCCAACGGAGAAGCTGCAGTGGAAGCCAAATATAGCGCTTGTGGAGGGTGCTAGTTCAAAGCTGCCGGATGTAGCGTACTCTCGGCAAGGTCTTAAAGACCTGTGGGATTGCATGATGTTTTCCAAGGAAAAGAAGGTCTTTGATGATGCTTGGGCGACGATGCAGGCTGTTTTTTCTGAGCAGGTCAATGTTCTGGAGTATCTGAAGGATAATTTTATGTCAGATGCAACGATGGAGCAATGGGCTGGCCATTTGACTTGCCAAAGCCTCAATTTTGGCCAAAGGACAAGCTCGCCCACAGAGGCGTCACATCATAGCCTGAAGCGGTATTTAAAGACGGGCCACGGTGATCTTTTGTGTGTCTTTGATGCTATTCAGCTGGTCGTATCAAATGCTTACCGTGATTACCAAACGGATCTACGGTAAGAGTTGGAAGACAAAGAATTCAAGAGGAACACGGCTTTTGGTCCTGATGGGTGAAGCAGCTTGTGAAGAAAGGAATCGGGATCGTTCTTTAGTGTTCAGCAGGACGTGACGACCGATTACTATTTGACTAGCCTGGCCATCGTCAGTCGAGGACGCTACAACCTTCTATAAGTCGTGCAGCATCTGACGACGATGACGGAAAACGGAAGGGGTATTGCGACCATAGCTTCTTGTACCCTAGTACGTACCTAATTGAAAGTGGGCACGGTAAGGCAAAAAACCGGCAGTATCCACGACCGACATTTTTTTTTAAAAAAGCTTCCCCCACAAAAAATTCCCAAAGAAAAAGAAAAAAAGTCAAAATGAAGCGAAAAGCAGACGAAGAACTAGACGAAGAGAGCCGGTCGGATGGCGAGTCTTCGTCCGAGGAAAAGTCGACGCCCATGACGACGGCGCCGTCTGCGACGACAGTGTCCCGCAAGACCCGGCGATTCCCGTCGGATCTCAAGACCATCAGCTGCACGTGGCCCGGCTGCACCAAGGCCTTCAACCGGCCGGCGCGGCTGACGGCACACCTGCGGTCGCACACCAACGACCGGCCGTTCCAGTGCACGCAGTGCGACAAGACATATATGGAAGAGAAGCACCTGCGGCAGCACATCAAGGGCTCGCACACCGAGGAGCGGGGCTACCCCTGCACAGAGTGCGACAAGGCCTTTCTCACAGCCACACGACTCCGACGGCACATTCTCATGCACGCGGGACAGGACCGCTTCCGCTGCCGCGGCCACGGCGACTGCGACCGCACGTTCCGCAAGCACCAGACGCTGCAGCGCCACATCCGCGTCGACCACCTCGCGCAGCCGGCCTATCCCTGCACGCAGTGCGACGCGGCCTTTGACGGCTACAGCACGCTCAAGCGACACGTGGCGCGCGAGCACATGTCGCCGCGCTTCTGGTGCGAAGAATGCGTCCCCGCCGCCGGATTCGCGGCACACCACCTCCTCGAGGCCCACATGCGCACGGCCCACGCCCACTGCCCCTTTTGCAGCCTCCACACCGCCGGACCCACGGAGTTGCATCAGCACATTGAGACGGTCCATTCGGGAAAGAGCGTTGCAGAGCGCAAGACGGTCTTGTGCCCGTACGAGGGGTGTCCCAAGGCGTTTACGCGCAAGGCCAATCTCAACGTCCACATCCGCACCGCCCACGAGGGGTTCCGCTTTGTCTGCGGCGAGGCCGTCTCCGGCGCCTTTCCCGCCGACGTCTCTCTCTGGCTCGCCGCCAATAAAGGCTGTGCCCACGAGTTTGTCTCCAAAATGAAGCTCGAGGAACACATTCGGTATATCCACATGCGGCAGGAACGGCCCGTGGCACCCGCCCTTGTCAGACCTCCCGGTGCAGAGGCCGCCGCAGCCCCACGGGCACAGGCGGGCGAGGAAGGCGCGGCCATGTTGGATGGGCTGTTGGGGATGCAGTATGCGCTGGGGTGCACTGTAGCGGGGTGCACTCTGCGGTTCGCACGGCACCACGACCTAGCGCTGCACCTGCGGGCACACGCAGACGGCACGTCGCCGTCAGAGGCAGCAGCAGCGCCAGCACCAACGCCAGAAACAGAAACAGCAGCAGCAGCAGCAGCACTGGCAGCAGCGCCCGTGCCCGACTGGACACAGGAAGCATTGGATCCGGATTTATTTGCATAATTTATTCATGATAGTATAAAAACGAACTTTTTTTTTGTAAAAAAAAAACCAATGCGCAACGCCATGCAAAAAAAAAGGCTACTGGAAAGAAAACCCCCTGGGGAATCCCCCATGAGGGTGTCCACCGCCGCCTTGGAAACGGAAACCACCACCGCCAAAGCCGCCCTGGTTGCCCATCATGCCAAAGAGCACTTCTGGGTCAAAGCCGGCGTGCATGCCGCCGCTAGAGAACATGTCGGAGGTGTCAGCAATGTCGGCGCCCTGGTCGTAGCGCATGCGCTTCTCTGGGTCGCTGAGCGTCTCGTAGGCCTCGCCAATGTCCTTGAAGCGCTCAGCAGCCGACTCGTCGCCGGGGTTCTTGTCGGGATGGTGAACAATGGCGAGCTTGCGGTAGGCACGCTTGATCTCGGCCTCGGTGGCCGTCTTTTCGATGCCGAGGATCTTGTAGTAGTTTTTGCGCTGGCTCATCTTGAGCTCGCGCTCGGCCTGGCGCAGGTTCTTGAGGATCTCGCGGTCCTGGGGCTCGGCCTTGGCCAGGTCCTTCCACTCATTGACGGCGTCTTCCCAGCGCTCAGCGAGGCCCAGTGCCGTGGCCCTCGACTTGCGTGCTTTTGTGTAGTCCGGATTCAGGGCCAGGGCCTGCTCGCAGTCGCGAATGGCCGCGTCGTACTGCTTGAGCTGCGTCTGGCACAGCGCCCGGTTCCGTAGCAGGATGGCGTTGGTCAGGAAGTTGGCAGGGTCGATGCGCAGGGCCTCCGAGTACTTGTCGATGGCTTCGGCGTAGCGGCCGGCCTTGTAGGCGTCGTTGCCGAGCTTCTTGGTGGCCTCAAGGGCCTTGATGGCCTGCATCCACTTGCGCAGCTCGGGCATCTCGCAGTTGATCGTGCTGGCGTGCGTAAAGTGCCGCAGGGCCAGCACATCGTCGCCCTGCAGGTAGAAGACACGGCCGCGCAGACACAGCGCCTCGTAGTCCTTGTTGTTGCGGCGCAGCAGGTCCACGGCAATCTCATCGGCCTCGACTATCGAGTTGGCCGTGGGCTTCATCAGCTTGGCCTTGCCGCGCAAAAGCCGCCACTCGCGCGGCTCGGCCGCGTTCTTTGCGAGCGACCGGCCCGCGCTCAGCAGTGCCTGGCTGACCTCTGTGATGCTGCCGCCGACAACAATGCCGTCCCGGGCCTTTTGCAAATGGTACGACATGGCCCGCGCCGTCTCAAACTCGGCGTTGTCCGGCCGCGGCGAGACCTGCTCGAGCTCGCGCAGGGCCTTTTCTGGGAAGCCCATGTTGAGGTAGATGCGCGACAGCCGCAGGCGCACCTTGCCGTTGTCGGGATCGAGCCGGCACGCCGTGGCACAGTCCTCCAGCGCCGTGTCGTACTCGCCCTTGGCCATGTAGGCCGCTGCTCGGTTGCCCAAGTAGACGGGCGAGCCGGGCACCAGCTTGATGGCTGTCGTCAGCAGGCAAACAAAAGACTAAAGACTCAAGACCAACCCTTCGTGTACTCGTCAATCGCCAACTTGTACTTTTTGTCCTTGAAAAAGACATTGCCCGCGGCCTTGGCGGCCTCGGCGTCCTCGACAGGCGTCCGCATCCGGCTCGGCGACGACGCCTTGGTTGACGCCGACGTCGGCGAGCCAGAGCTCTCGCGCTCCGTGTCCATGGCCTGCTGCAGCGTCGACAGCCGGCGACGCTCGTCTGGCGGCAGGTTGAGCGGGTGTGTGGTCGCGCCGCTCGGTCGCACCGGCCTCGCGTGTCCCGACGACGTTGCGCTGCGTCGGATGGGCGGTGTGCGGTCCACGGGGCTGCCACTCGCAGGCCCAAAACTCAACGGCCGAGACGCTGTCGGTCGCTTCTGTGGCGGCCGTTCGCTGCTGTGATGACTGTCCGGGTGCGGCGGCGGTGCGGCGTTGTCCGTGCGGATAGACGACGCTCCGTAGTCTTCGTTGGGGTTGCGGTGTACTTTTTTGCTGAAAAACTTCATTTCTCTACACCCTCTTTTTTTTTCTCTTTCCTTTTTTTTGCAATTTTTTTTTCCGCCAAAAAAATCTCTCAATTCCTCCTCCAGAGTCAATGGTATCTGCTGGAAGGCAATGGAAGCTCCCGTTCAGGTACTATGCTCGGTACATACGCCTGTTCGAAGAAAGAAGAAGAAAAAAAGGCAACTGCATTTCAAGGAAAAAGCGTCCTTGTGGGCTTTATCTGTGCGGTAAACGCCGCGACGCGTTTGACTTTTTCCTCTCAAGATGCAGAAGACGCCAGACGCGTATCGCTCAAACGATACCACCAAGGCATGTCTTTCCCTTTTTTTAATTTTTTTTTTATTCACGGTGGCGCAGGAACCCTGATGCAGGGGTAAGTAACTGCCTTTTTTTTCGTGTGATTCAACCTTTTCTCAACGTGACGGCAGTTCCCATACCCAACCGTTGCCTTCTCGAAACTTCTCCGTTTTGTGGGGCTGCTTTGAAGACCGTCGGACACAATTGTGATATCGCCATAACAATTCCACCCATAATATGTACTATATGTACTAATTTTGTGCCTAACGTACTATGATGGCAATAATATTTCATAAATGAAAACGTCATCTCCAGTAGCAAATCTGTTTAGACTTCCAAGCCAGTCTTACATACAGATGGGCCTCCGACCAAGCATTGTTCCATGGATGAAGCTTGCGTAGGTATTCTAGGCAGATATCCTTTCAAATACCTACTTATATAATAACCATCGATCTCTGTCTGGCTCCTGAATGAGAAATACACTCTCGCTTTCTTTCATCTTTACAACCTACCTCCATATAAATACCAACCTAAAAATGTTCAACCCCAATGCCTTTGCTGGCCTCAATGATTTCCTCCGTGACGTCAATACTGCCATCAACAACGCCAATATCTATCTCTAATATTAACAATGGCAATTTTTTGGTCGGAAATTCCACCATTACCTACTATGATAACCAGTCATCCCCCTTTAACAATAACGATGTAACTATAGACAGAAGTTTGAACATTCTAGGAAGTAAATACAAGGGCGTCAAAGCATTCAAGGAAAGACTTGATGCGTTCGACCCCAAGAAAAAAAGCCTTTCTATCCTATGTGAAAACAGAACACAAGCCTATGGCAAAATATTTGTCACATCTACAAAAGATGAGAAGATGTCTTGTTCCGTTGAAGGAGAGTACTTCGAAGATGGCAGCATCAGCACCTCCCTTCAAGAAGGCAACACCATCTCGGTAAAAAGTAAAGGCACTTGCATTCTTCGAGTCATCCTCCGTGTACTCAAATCTTTTGTCTTTGAACACAAATTCAATGTTGAATCGGGAGACTTGAGTGTCGAGGTGCTAGTAAGAGATCTTCTTTTTAAAGATTTAAAGATCGAAACAGTACGGGGTGGCATAAAGTACAAAAATCTTGCAGCCAAAAAAGTTCTTTTAAAGACAAACGCTGGTGGTATTGGGACAGGAATCAATAAATACGAAACAACAAACGGAAAAGGGAAAAAATATAAGTCCAGCCCTCAAGAGCTTAGGTTTGAAACTAGCTCTGGGGGAATCGACTTGACCTTGCAGTCAGACTTTTCCGATGATACGATTATACTACATAGCTCAAATGGGGCTTTCAATATCACAGGAAAAGCCTACGCGGTTTCAGAATACCATGTTAAAACATTCAATGGTGGAATTAGAGGGGGTATAAACTGCACATCTAGTGCTGTGTTAAATACGACGAAAGGAAATCCAGGGGCTTATATAGAGGCGGAAACTCCATGTGGCAACGTTATTCTAAATTTCACTGGAAATACTCAAGGTATGACATTGAAAGCGAGTACCGGTTTTGGGCAAAAGACAATTCGTGGATTCCAAGGGACACAAATTCGTAGATAATTTACATTATCAGGCCTTGCTTTACGCTAGTTTATGATGAATAAATCCAGCATCTAAAATAAAATACAATCTGAAATGATATGTTCCTGAATAATAACTATGAGACCTCAAGAGAGCTACAGTATCAATATGAGGATCCTGAAAAGCTCCCGGTAGGCTCATAGGGAGGTGATAGCGAGCACCTACCTATTGAGAGGTGGTCTCTTCAAGAGAGGTACCGTAGGGCGCACCATGGGAGACAGGGCACCCATGGAGGATATCGATTACTGATGCACGGTTATTTACATGTAGATAATTATTGTGAGGCAATCGCTGAACCCGGTACTCTCTTTGTTAAAGAAGTACTGTGGCACGCACTTTTCCTTTTCTACATCTAGCTTTTAAGAGAAATCTCCTTAGGGGTATTGGACGCTTCGCGGCGTACCAGCCAAGAGTTCGTGGGTCTAGAGCCATAATTCAGGGGACAGCAGGACATCTTGAGGTGTGTCCAAAATGTAGACGGGAACAGTGGGACCTTTTGCTAGGTAGGCGGATGGATATCTAGCAGTACAGTCGGCTGGGGTCTTCGGAAGACCGCTTCAATTCGTAGCTCTGTACCTAGGTACCAGCAGTGGCTTTTGGTCTCGACAGGAAATGAACCTGCAAGCTTCCGTCTTGGTACACAAGTGTAGAAGAAAGCCCCTGGTGGACCGCTGCACCAGTGGGACCACGAGTGGCCAGCCGGTGCCAAGCCAGGTGACCTCCGGCACAACATAATAGGCTGGGCTAGCCTATACAACAACCTTACAGGGCCAAGCCCTTCAGCACTTATGGTGTAGACTTGTGTGGTTTGGTGTTTGGGTCTGGTTGGTCCAGTGGGGTTCAAAACATGGGGGTGTGTACCTCCCCCATTGCCCTCAGTAGATAAGATGTCAAGTTTAGCATAAGCTAAGCCACCTTGCCAAGCCATTCGGCAAGCAGAAATGACAATAGTAGTGTAATGTTTACCAATGCATTCAGCTTTGTAAAATATTGCCTTCTCTTTTTAATCACTTCAATAACTTTTTTTATATTCCTTGTTGTGGGAGGTATTTTGTCTGCGGGCAAAAGGTAGGCTCTGATGTCAGAATGGGATACCCAAGGTCCCTGATATGTACGTCTTGTCATCTTCTGTTTCATAGCCATTAGGCATCACCCCAGAAAATGAAATGTGAAAGATCTGCTACAACATCATCAGAAATTGCCGCATCTTCATCTTCATTGGCAGGCAAAAAATAGTCAGAAAGAGAACTGTTACATACCACATTTATTTTACATAAAATATGAAAAGTGAGTCAGTTCTGGAGCCCAATGATGCTTTTTTTAGTTAAATGTTTTTTACGTGCCCATTCATTCTAGATCATCACGTCAGTATGATAATAAATCAAAGATGGTCTGCCGCTAGAATGCCTTATTATGAGCTGTTTGCTTGTTGAGTGTAAAAAATACCACACTCAAGATTTCGATGCCAGTCTTATGTATTACTACGAGTAATGGATTGCTTGCCCAGCCTTTGCATTGCTACACTTCTGAATGAACACATCATGTTCTTGTTCAATTTTTCTCACCCGTACGATAACACTTGGTAGAGGCATTTATAAAAGTATTATCTATGGGTGGAAATTCAAATTCTATAAATTGTCTCAATAGCCACACTCTTTTCTACTCTCAACTTCTTTTTTCTATAAAGTACAAATCCTATCGCAACCAATACCAATATAACAAATGGGAAAGCCTGTCTCTTACGATTTTCCTGATGGCTTTGGAGGCTCTCCAACTATTAGATCTCAGTTCACCTCCTATAACAAAGACGACGTGACTCTTGATGGCACTTTACATTCTCTAGACAAAGAGTTTGATGATGTAAAGACGTATGAAAAGGCTCTTTCTGGGTTTGACCTTAAGAAGAAAATGCTTTCTATCAAATGTGCCTTTAATGGACAAATGTTTGGCAAAGTATTTGTCAGGCCCACTGAAGATGACATGATTTCTTGTGCCCTCGAAGGAGAATACTTGGACGGTACTAGCATTAATGCCTCTCTCAAAGAAAACAATACCGTATCGGTAAGAGGTAATGGCACTTGCGTTCTTAAGGTCATTCTCTGTGTACCAAAGAGTTCCACCTTTAATACTTTCGATGTGGATTCGTCCAATTTAGACGTTGACGTGCTAGGGATAGGCCTTCTTTCCGAAGATCTAAAGATTGAGACAATAGGCGGGGATATTACGTACCCAAGCCTTGTCGCTAATAAACTTCATTTCAAGACTTTACACGGTGCTATCTATACAGACATGAAGAAATATAAGTCCTCAAAGGAAGGAGAAAAAGTAAATGCGACTGCTGGCGAACATTTTATATTGGAAACGACAAGTGGCAGAATTGAATTGACCTTGAAGTCCAATTTTTCCAAAGACACTATTCAACTAAACTCTGTCTCTGGGAGTGTTTCTATCGATGGATTGGATCACAAAGTCTCAAAGTATAAATTTAGAACTACCAGTGGTGAAATATACGGAGGCATTAACTTCACATCTGAAGCTAAATTAGGTACAACAAGCGGTGCAATTTCAATGAATGTGTACGGACATCCTAAATCTCATATTGAAACTAAGACTACGAGTGGCAACATCGGCTTAGGATTTTACGGAAACACTAAAGAGATGACATTAAAGGCGTCCACTGTTTATGGAGAAAAGGTAATTGAAAGATTCGAGGGGACTCTAAAGAAGTAAGAATACCTATCGGCTACTAGTACATAATAGATAATTCAGGATTCTTATATAAATAATCCACCATGAAGGTATAAAAAAGCATTCTCACGTTAGAAGAAAGCCACACTAGAATTATTATAAACGTCGACAAGAGTGCTTGCCACCGTCAGCAGGAAAAATCCTATTAGCCATATCGGGTCCTTCCTAGACCCCTGATAGTCAGCTGCTTGCTTTTCAATAGGCTCTCACTACCTCGACTTGTCCTTCGTAGGACCAAATAGATCCAAATGGTCTTCCTTGTCTAGCCTTGTACGATGATAGATTTTATTTTCATTTTCTTTGGCCCTTCTAAGCCAATGATGCAACTTTAAGGGAGAGATTAGTCTGATGCCTGAAATCCAACCCATATCCTGAGATACAGTCCTTGTATATGTTTTATCACGCGACTCGACTAACGGCTCTATTGTATAATATGCATGACGATGACCCGATGTATAAAGAGGCTTATGTAGGCTCCCCGTCCCTATTTTTTTCACTTTTATCTCTTTTTTCAGCACCTTGAACCAGCCAAATCCAACTTCCTAATACAATTATACAATTATACCACATTAAAAATGCCTATTTACTGTTACGGTAACTACTATAATATGGGCTCTAGTAGCCGCGGAATTTATATCACCTATAGAGATAGTGACATGGATATTAATAGCCGTTTAAGTGCTCTAAGTAGGAAATTTGAGGGAGTCGAAAGGTACGAGAAAAAGCTCACTAGCTTTGACCTTAAAAATAACAGTTTTTCTATCGAATGTGATAACGAGGGACAAGTATATGGTACAGTTTTCGTCACAGACACTGAAGATGACAACATTTCATGTGCTGTTGAGGGTGAATACATGAGAAATGGCAACATTAGTGATACCCTCTCAACAAGCCATGGTGTCTCTTTAAAATGCCAAGGCCCTTGTATTCTCAAGGTTGTTCTTTTTGTGCCAAAGACAATCGTTTTTGATATTCTCAGTATTCGCTCGTCGAGCTTAGACGTGAAGGTGCTAAGAAAGAATCTTCTCGCTAGAAATCTAGACATCAGAACAAGTATGGGAGATATTAAATACTCCGATCTTGTAGCTGCTAGGATTTTTTTTATGACATCATCTGGTAACATTAATGCCTCCATGAAGAAATATGTTCCATCTAGGAAATCCGAGATAGGCGATGACGTTTATGATGATAATAGGTTTAGATTTGAGACGTTAAATGGAGACATTGACATAGCCCTACAATCCGATTTTCCTAGTAGCACTCTTGGGTTAAAGACTACTTCTGGTACTATCACTGTTACAGGGAATACATATATGGCTACAGGATATATAATTGAGACAAGAAATGGCGACATTCGATCCGAGACTCTTTCTAAAAGTATTTATTTCAAGACCTCGTCTGGCAATATTAGAAGCACTATCGAAAAGTTTACAGACCCAGAGGAGAATGAGCAAAAAGTGAAGGGGGATGGCGATGGACCGTTTAAATTCGAAACGTCCAACGGGGACATTCGTCTGACTCTACAATCCGATTTTCCCGACAATGTGATTGATTTAAAAGCTAGTTCTGGAACTGTCAATATTATAGGAGGTGATTATATGGCTTCAAGGTATAATGTCGAGACAAGAAATGGTGATATCCTACCTAATGTTCTTGCTGAAAATCTTTTTTTCAAGACAACTTCTGGTGACATCAGAGGTACTATCAAAAAGTATGTTAACCAGCTGAAGAAAGAAGTGGACGTAAAAATGGATTATGATATACCGTTTAGACTTGAGACATCAAATGGAAACATTGACTTGACCGTGGGCTCACATTTTCCTGGTAGCACAGTTGGGATGAAAACTACATCTGGTGATATCATTGTCAGGGGGGGTAGTTTTGTGGCTTCGAACTACAGAATCGAAACAGCGAATGGTGAAATTAGAGGGAGCTTAAACTGTACATCCAGTGCTATCATGAAAACGACGAGTGGAGATATTTCAATGTATGTACAAGGAAACCCAATGGCTAGAATGGAAGCCAGATCTTCAAATGGGGATATTAAGTTGAACTTTAGCGGAGATACAAAGGACATAACATTGAAAATGTCTAGTCGTGGAGACACAAGTGCCCGAGGATTTCAAGGAAAACAAATTAAATGATTTCCAGCTACAGTACTTGAGGGCCGTGGGTTTTCGAGTTGTTCCTTGGTGTTTTGTTAACTTATTACATGGTCTAGTATATAAATGTTATGCAAATACAAATTGTATTATTCTATAAAACTCAAAAGGCACGCTTGTTGTCTGGCTTGTGTTTTTTAGGTCATCGCCCTCGTCCTCTTTCAGTTCCAAGAACTATAAGTGAGGGGTGTTGAGGCGGGCTTCACTTTCCTGCACACTGACACGAGTTTGAACGAGTCAATACAGCTTTCCTAGAGAATCTCAGGATGAAAGGAAAAGAAGAAAGAGAAGAGAAGGGGGAGGGTGAAGAGACCGTTCATATCGTGGTAAACAAACGGAAACAATAAACAAAGATAATCAAACCATGGTGGAACCATGAGGAGCGTAGGGGCTTAGCCCGTGACACTACAAGGGAATGAGTCCTCTCAGAAAACCCTCCTTCTCACAGGCTGGCGCTTGATATGATATATTTCAATAGAAAACCTAAGAAAATAACATCTAATCTTTAAAGTCAGCCTTACGTATATCCAAGCATTACATTTATCCACTGATGAAGATCATTTTTTAGGCAGTGGTGATTATGAAAATATGACAATATCAATGTAATACTGGCTACCGATTTGTTCATGCTGGTCTCACTGCTTATGGTTCCGGAAGTTTCAACAAATAGACCAAGGTATAAAGAGTACTTCAGCTACAGCTCTTGGGATGCACGCACTCTGTTACTTTCATCTTCTTTACAATAGAAACGCTCTCATATTAGTGTAGCAAATAACATCAGCCTAAAATGCCTAAATGCTACTATTTCAACGACAGCGACAGCGACAGTGGCAGCTACAGTAACAACGACGTCAATAGTATTGTTTTTGAAAATTGTGATTTTGAAGAAGCTATTATTCTACAATCCTTTGAAAATGATGACGTGACTATTGATGGAAGTTTGGATATTTTACGCCAAAACTATGGAAGCGCCGAAGAGTTTCAAAAAAATTTTTCCAAATTTGACCTGATGGGAAGTCTTTCTATCCAGTGTGAGTGCAATGGACAAATTGGAAAAATGTTTGGTAAAATATTTGTCACATCCTCTGAAAATGACGAGATTTCTTGTGACATTCAAGGGGAACGATTAAAAAATAGTAGCATTGAAGCCTCCCTTCTAGACGGCAACACGTTCTATATAACAGGGAAGGGTCTCTGCATTATAAGGGTCATTCTCCGTGTACCTAAAAATGTCGTTTTTGATACTTTCAATATTGATTCGTCTAGCTTGGGTGTGGAGATACTAGTGGGGGATCTTCTTGCCAAAGATTTAAACATCAAGTCACTGAGCGGAGATATCACATATCCAAACCTTGTTCCTCAAAGATTTTTTTTCAAGACTTTATCTGGTAGTATTGACTCAAAAATGACGAGATATATACCCTCAGATAAAACAGGTGAGGAAGAGAATGTGCTTGATAAGGAGCAATTTATATTCAAAACAGAGAGTGGGCCAGTTAACTTGACTGTGAACTCGGATTTCCCAAATGATTCCATCAATGTAAGAACCGCCTCTGGAAAAATTACGGTCACAGGAATCGATCACGTAGTTTCCACGTATAAGCTAGGGACTGCCAGTGGTGGAATTTTTGGAGGTCTCAATATCAAATCGAACGCTGAATTACACACAGCAAGCGGTACAGTTTCATTGGATGTAGCCGGAGATCCTGGAGCTCATGTTAAAGCTAGCTCTATGAGTGGCAATATCGGACTGCAATTTTTCGGAGACACCAACGAAATGACATTGAGTGCATCCACTATGTCCGGATACAAGAACATCAAAGGATTTAAGGGAAGTTCTGGGAGAAGGCGCAGATGAAAATAGTATCCCTACCAGCTACCAGTTTTTACAATAGCCTTGAGCACTTGCCTACCGGACATTTGAGCTGTCCTTCAATAGTGTTTTTTTCGTGTAGTTTATTACGTAGCACTATAGATTATTATGCAAATACAAATGGGTATTGTTCTATAAAACTCAAAACGACACATGAGTAGGAGCCTTCCCCGCTTGAAATGTCTCCATTTAGTAGTAGGCCTACTGCTCCTTTTCGCTGCTCTTTCCTGTCCCGGCAATGGAGTCTACAAAATCGTGGTACTTGAACACATCGCCCCTTCTGCGCAGGTCAGCGCCCGACTTTCCCTTGCCTGTAAAAGCACGCCTGCCTGCAAAACTCTGTAAAATGTGCTGAATCTCTGTTTCTGTTAGTGGCTTTTCGCCTAGCTCTAGCGTCGTCTTCAGCAGGGCATCTCTCAGCTCGGCAGGGTCAATTTCGCCGCTGTCGTCGTCGTCAAACGCACCGAGGGCAGACAAAAGCTCCGGTCCGGGCGAGAGATTGGCGAGAGTTGGTGCAAACATGTTGATGAAAGTGCCCATGTTCATTGTCTGTGGCGAGGCAGGAGGAAAGAAGCGCGAGACATCAGAGTGGCCATTGGGGAGGCCTGCAATTAGCACAGTTAGTTTTAAATTCGTTTATATAAATAAGCATGTACATACCCAGCTGGCCGAGCATATCAGCCACATCGTCTCTACCAATGAGGCCGTCGCCATCACGGTCCAGCGTCTGGAACGACTCTCGCAGCGTGTGCACCTGTGCTGGCTGCAGCTGAGACACTGCCGAGCCAGCTCCGAGATCCAAAGACGCCGTTGGCGTCTTTGCCGACGGCGAAATGGGCTTGAAGGGCGCGGCGCTCGGGGGTGACGTAGGGCTCCGAACAGACGCCGGTGTCCGTCTGGCGTTGTTCTCGTTTGTCTGAGGGCGCTTGGGGGACTTGGGGGACCAGCCGTGTTTGGCCGTGGGCGTCGTCGGGCCTCGGAACGGCGAAGCCGTCGGTGTCATCTGCCGGGCATTTGCTGACGCCGGAGAGCCCGGAG
Organism: Chrysosphaeria jannelii; assembly: GCA_020002325.1. Taxonomy (NCBI): domain Eukaryota; kingdom Fungi; phylum Ascomycota; class Sordariomycetes; order Ophiostomatales; family Ophiostomataceae; genus Chrysosphaeria; species Chrysosphaeria jannelii. The sequence goes on along the minus strand of JAGKRY010000023.1, from coordinate 2,261 downwards.
GTGATGGACGGCGGAAGGGAGAGCTCCGGTGTGTACCGTTGGATGATGGCTTGAACGAGTTGGCCTTGGGGGTCAGTATCTGCAGCAAAAACGATGCAGTTGTGCATACCATGGGGTTGACAGTTTGTGTGGCGATGCCATGGCTACATGCCGCGGTACTTGTGGAGCAGGCAGGGAGAAGCGCCAACTAAGTCATCCAGCAAAAACATATTACGTAATCAAATCCTGCCAGGAAGCCGGCGACGAAGAGAAGAGGGCAGTTCCTTATTTCGCAGCTTAAGGGTTTCATTATAGATTACGAGTGCTCATTACTGTGCTTACTTTTCACATGTATAGTTTGAAAGAGTTCCCGTGGAAAGGTGTAGAGCAATTTGGACATCCTCCTTCACTGGGATGCTATTTTTTTAGTTCAAAAAAGGAGAGGCTTGATAAATCATGGCAGTGAATTTTTTTCATGGTGAAGCAGATAACGGGGAGTGGAGTAAGCTCGTTAATTTATTAGGGGACTATTTTAAAAAGAAAAAGATGATTGTATCATGCCCAGTGAAAAGCCCTTTATTCAAGGCCGTTTGGCGTCTGTTTCATGTTATTTCGCTGTAATCATCGGATGAACAACTCAAAAATAGGACAAAAAGAGACTCCTATTTTATGCTCGTGTAACAATGTGAACAGGCTGATCATGGTGGAAAGCCCTGGCCTCAACACCATGGAATGATAGATGCAAACAAGGTGAGCAGATTGTTGAGGCTATGTCTACTTGCTGTTTTATGAGAAAAGAGGCCTACCATTTCCTTTATTTTGTCTCTTCATAATGTCTTTTGCATCTATACTTTTTGGTTGGAATGCTAGTTGTATTTCTGGTAGGAAGCGACCCAAGGCCAACCAGATTCCCATGTCCAAATCAAAAGAGGTGGATGGCAGACAGCATCCCTCTCCAAAGTGCTTTCAGAAGTTTTTTCATAGTGTCAAGCTGAGAAGGCCAAAGGTAGAAAAAAAAAAGGCCGGGATGCTCATCAACAAGACTGTACGTTTCATCAAACTATTTCGTTGCTCATCCTCGTAGAAGTCTAGTCTCGAGCCAAAAAAGAGCGCCTTCTATGTGAAAAAGTCATGCCATGGAAGAGATCTTTCTTCGCAGCGACGCGTGCGGTTTTATCTTCCAGAGCGTCGTCATCAAAGTCGTGGAGGCTTTTTTTGGTGGAGAAAGACACCACCGAAGTCGAAGGAGCCAGTCGAAGAAGACATGGCCACCATATTGGCGCCGCTTTCGCAGATTATTGATGGCATCCCTCGCAAAAAGAGGGCAACAGAGAATAAGCATTCATGGTGGACAATGGCGACGAAATATATTCATGTGTAGAAAATAAAGTGTTTATCCAAGATTTGCCAAAGTACTTTTGGGGATTATGGCTGCTAGACACTCTCTACAAAAGGAGTAAATGTCTTTTTGGATCACATCGGGAATCTTCTCACAAGGTTTTTGTTGAAAAACAGCCTCTCTGCATCTAACCAGAACTGGGAGCTATGTGCAGATTAATTTTACCTTGTAAACGTGTAGTATTTGTTTCGGATGCAGTATACCTCGATGATTCTGCTGGCGCACATGTTTGCTTTCTTTCAAGAGTCTCTTATTTTGCGTTCATCTTTGTTGTTAAAATGAATGGTCAATGTTCAGCAAGCAGACCATGAACAGACCACTACGTGTCAGCAGCCTCTACAAGCTTCTTCGATGTCTTGTTGCTAGTCAGGCAGTATCCTAAGCTACTTCTAGAAGAAACCAACCACGAAAAAAGTCGTTTGGTGGCCCTAGGTGGAGACCTTACAAACGAGCCAACTTTCTAATGGCATGTTGGTGACACCTTTGGAAGAGTTTTTTGTGGTGTTAACAAGTCCTAAATCAGCCATTTATTTCCGTTTACATTTTTTCGCCTATAAAAAATCCACCACCCTCCTTTTTTCACCATCTCATTCTCAACATTTTCTACCCTCTTTTAAACCCCACCAAAAATCACCATATATACTTCCAAAATGAAATCAAAGTCGTGCTCTAACCTTTGTGAACTTACTAGCAAGTCGTCGTCTCTCCATCGTGGAAATGGCATTGCCTCCCTCAGTGTCGACGAGGCCATTGAAAGGGGGTCCTTGCGCCGTACAAAGTCCCAGGTCAGTCTTACGGGTCTCCGGAGCTCTGGGATGGCTCAGTTCCTCTGCTCCTTTGGACGCAAGAGCCTTCCCGGCGCTGAGCCACGGCACAAGGACCC